>JAVTVY010032612.1:0-142314 GCA_036873755.1 Hanleya hanleyi
AAACTGTGAAATGGAACGTTAGGTCAAAACATAAAAAAAAATTATTCTGTTTGTCTCCTTTCTAGATTATGTCATGATATACACTCTTTAATAATCTCTGTGAACCAAAGACATGGATAACACAGGTCTAACATTGGTGCCCAATGTGGGGCCTCAATTGTCAGAATGATTAGACAGAGTTGTCTTCACTTTGTGATCTTTGTGTATGTACTTTTCTTACAGGATTACTGGCTGACTCTTCTCTATAAACGACTGGTGGGACACAAAGTTCTCAAGGTTACTACAGACCATCCCAGCTCTTGGTTACGCTTATATGCACATTGCACAAACTCGGATCAAAGGTTAGTTTGGAATTTTACCCACCATGCCTGCCTTGTAGAAGTTTTATCTGACAAGCAGTACAGTGTTGTTTTTTGTGAATGGCTGAAAAATTCAAACCCTGTAACAGCTAAACCATGATAGGTTAAAATTTCAATTTCAGGGGTTCATAGACATAGAGTTTTTGCCCAATCAATATTCAGTTTTTGAATTTTTCATGTTTACCATGATTCTTGGCTTCTTTAAAGTTTTTGAGTGGATTTTACAGTCTAATGGCTGTAAAATGTGACATCTATGATTCTATAACAATGAAAATTGTTATTAACTGATATTTACCCTGCATTTTGCCAAGTATATTATTGTGTTTCTTTTGTTGCTACAAATGCTCTGACTTGAGTATAGGAAAGCTATGTGTGTAAATTTGTTTTCAATTTGTTTTGTTTGCACTAGTACAACTTGAACATAGCAAGAGGTTATTCAGAAAGTTTCAAAATGTCAGTTAACAGTGGGCAAAACATTTATCTTTGTAAATACAATTTATACATAATCTTATGTTTATGCTTATCAGGTCTCGGTATGATCCAGGGGCAGTAACTCTGTACATACTGAATCTCAATCAGACGGCAGTGTCGCTGACGTTAACCCAGTACCTGGAGTCTGACCTAGATCTGTATCTACTCTCACCTGGTGACAGTGAAGGACTCACCTCCAGGTAATTTCTTTGTGTATTATTTCCGCAAGTATTATATTATTATCTGAGTAAAACAGTAAATTCACTAATAATTGATCAATAGACTGCTCGGCAATCTTCATATGGAACTGAACATCAGGCATAACTGCTAGAATAAACAAAAAGGAGACTGAGATCAGTTTGAATGGACCCGTGATAAATAGATGACGGTAAATCTAATGTCGCATTGAATCTCACTTCGTCTTGTATGGTAATGTTAACTGTAAAGAGATCATTGTGTTGGAATCTATCCTTCATTAAGTCTCCATAAGAAAGCTTTTCATTAGTACCCTGTTACACTTACATTTTTATGCCCCCCCCCCCTCTAACTAGAGGGGGGCATATAGCGATCGCTTTGTCCGTCCGTCCGTCCGAATATCTTGTCCGGGCAATATCTCGGTTAATATTTGATGGACAGGATTGAAACTTGCATAGAATGTGGCCAGTGGCTCGTAGTTGTGCAGCGTAGAGTTTTTTCCGAGTTCCGGTATAATTTTCAAGAGTTATGGCCCTTTTTCTGAAATCTCTGTGAATGGGACTTGTCTGGGCTGTATCTTGGTTAATATTGTATGGACAAGTATGAAATTTGCATGATATGTGGTTAGTGACCCACAGTTGTGCAGCGTAAAGTTTTTCCACGTTTCGCTCATATTTTCAAGAGTTATAGCCCTTTGTTCCTGAATTCTCCATGAATTGGGACTTGTCCGGGCTGGATCTCGATTAATATTGTATGGACAATTATGAAATTTGCAGGATGTGCCCTGTAGTTGTGCAGCGTGAAGTTTCTCTGCGTTTCGCATATATTTTCAAGAGTTATGGCCCTTTTTTCTTCAAATCTTTGTGAATTGGAACTTGTCCGGGCTGGATCTCGGTTAATATTGTATAGACAATTATGAAATTTGCAGGATATATGGTCAGTGCCCTGTAGTTGTGCAGCGTGAAGTTTCTCCACATTTCGCCTATATTTTCAAGAGTTATGGCCCTTTTTTCTTCAAATCTTCATGAATTGGGATTTGTAAGTCTGGATCTCGGTTAATATTGTATGACCAAGTATGAAATTTGCGTGACATGTGGTCTGTGCCCCATAGGTGTGCAGCGTGAAGTTACTCTGTTTTTGGTTATATTTTCAAGAGTTATGGCCCTTTGTTTAAACCTAAGTGAATGGGATATATTTATTTGTCCAAGCTGGATCTCAGTCCATAACTGATTTGAACCAGGAAAATGGCTATATTATATGTTATTCTACATTCCAAAGCAGACAACATAGGTCCTGAAGTATGAAATTGCCCCAGAAACAGTGAATTGGGTGCAAAGTTCACTGATCGCTTCATAATTTCACCACAATATACTCCCAATGAATGTAGGTCTCATAACCAGGTCACATTTTCGGATTTGGCGAAAGCCCTGGCGACCATCTTGCATCGAAGCATCGTAGTATCACTTGTTGCTTAATACTTGGAATATGTATTATGTGAGGCATGGCAAAAAAGTGACTGAGACAGAATTTTTATAATTATCCGAATTAGGCCTCCACCAACCAATAAAGAAATGCAGAACAATGGCGGGGCAGTGTCGGATTAAAGTGGAACGGGGGGGGCATACAATTGAGCAATCTCTGATTGCTTCCTTCCTAGCTGTGTTTTGTAAGAGCATAGATCAAAGATTCAAAACATATTGCGTACCAAAATTGAGGTCAAGGTCAATGTGACCTAAAAAGCAGGAAGTCATTAAATGTCCCAATTTTTTGTGTCAATACTAGATATATTGGGGAGAAACAATATGTCGGATACCAAAATTGATGTCAAGGTCACTGTGACCCCAAAATTAGGAAATCATTGAAGGTTCTACTAAATGTTCACCACATCCCATACTTTTTTGATGCTGAATGTTGTAAGAGATTCTATTTGACATTTATTAGCGGTTTACTGCTTTTGGAAATGGTCGAAGTTAAGTGAAAAGAAACTTGAAACCCTTCATTACCAAGCTTGTCCTGAAACGGCGAAGGCTGTGAACTGCTGACCCATGACGTCGGTGTCTGATTACGATCGTTCGTATCGAGCAATCGTAGTGAATGTTCTCGGCAACATTCCCATTGTAATGCCAACAACGTCACAAAGCTAAAATGACTTCGTTAACATCCTGATGATTTCATCGTTCCCAATTGTTGTGCAATGCACGTCACAATAAGACGTCCGACATAATCAACTAGTGGATATTTTAGGATGTGATCATAATCAGACTCTTTCATGGGTCAGAGCTTATGACTTCAATACCTTTTTTACCAGATCTGTTTTATTGCGTTGAAAAGTCCAATTTTGTGTCGTTTTTTGTAGAAAGAAATATATGACAACTTATGCTTTACTTAGCTTCTGTGTATGTTTCCATGCAAAGTGTGCAGGTGGTTTTTGGTAGAACCTTCAAAAATCACAATTGTGTGATAGTGGATCATTAGCTCGCGATCGGCATTCAACGTGGCATGTCGTCCCTTACTAGCTGTGATGGTGAATTTTATTAGTAATAGGCTTGTTTTTCCGAATACCAACATGATTGGCCAAACAGGTGTACTTATAGGGCCTATTGTTATCTCATCAAAAGAGCTACAGATGAACTACTGCTTTCATCGAACTTTAATATTAAGGACTTCGTGTAGTAATAAAATTTAAACAGGTTTAATAGTGTAAAGTTTGGGCAGACTGATTTTCATAGCTTCCCATTGGGTGAAATATTCAGTCGTAGTCCAGTTAAATCTGATCAATTGTCTGTCATATTCATGAACTAAAAACTATGTATGTTAAATGACTATTCAGTCACCTAATTAAATTCAATCACCTCCCAAGTTTGTTAACAAAATTAAATCAGTCGATCAAATTCGGACCAAGTTAAATCTTCCTTTCGGAACAAATAATTTGGTGATTTTAGGTACCTTGCTACAGGCTCTCACTTGGGACTGCATTCCATGCCATGTAATGAACGTTACAATTCCAAGCCAAATCACTATTTTCAACATCCGGGTACTTCAAACGCCCGCGGATTTTCAAGATTTCGGAAAACTGATGATATTCTATCTTGTATGTTACAGCAAAGTCAGGTTGAATGGCCAGCTACTGAAGATGAAGGGCGAGGATGTACTACCAGAATTAGAGCCCAGAACACAGCCAGCTTCTCAGCCTGTTCTTATCCAGGCTTTCACATTCGGCTTTATTGTGATACCACAGGCGAACGCTTCAGTATGCCGATAGAACTACCCACAGCCAGGCCTGGGTATTTGGTTTCTGTGATATGTGATTAGAATCATCTAATTGTTCAAATATGGGAAGTGAAATTCTCGATGAAAAGACATTGAGAAAATGGTTCAAATATCAGTCTTTCATTTTTGAAAATAGCAGGAGTGCTGTAAATCACTCCCGTAATATGATTCTAGGAGTGTAAATCACACTCCTGAAGGCTTTTAGTATGCAGAGAAGTTGTTCTAAGGAGTGCTGTTTCCACTCGCCTAGATCAAGTTTAGGGGTGTGATTAGGAGTGTGGTGTGATCACACTCCTCAAACACGAATGACAGAGATATCATGCAGATAATATATATGACATGTATTTCTTTGTTGGCAGTTCGGGGGGGGGGGGGGAATCACGTCTGTTTAGAATTGCATTTTGTCAAAGAAATATGTTTGTTCACCCTAGTTTAACAGGGACGAGAATATTCGGCGGAAACCCTGATTTCAGTGTTTTTTGTTGAAAAGTCAGATTTCAAATGTGTCAGTTTTTCATTCCAAACATTCAAATTTGGCATTTTCTTTATGGGGGTTAACATTTTTCAGTGTTTTTTTGGGGTCGTTTTCCAGGTTTTCAGTGTTTTTCGACTTGAGCAATTCTCATGCCTGCTTTAATGTCTAAGAATAATGAAGTGTCATGGTGCTCATTTATTCACTGACAATAATGAAATTGTTGACCATTGTCATACAATGTTGAAATGTTCTAGTGCTCAATTATAAATATATTTGACATCTATGTATGATTGATCAATGGTTGGTACAATATCAGTTTTAACCCTACCTGGCCCTACGGCGCTATCTCCGGAACGACAAAAAATGGAGAGCTGAAACTCAGTGACTTTATAGTTTATCATATTGGGAGTCATTTTGAGCCTATTTGCATAACCCAGGGTTCGCACGGCTCCTGGAAACTCCTTAAAACTCCTGGAATTTAATTCTAGTGTTGGAAAGTCCTGGAATGTCCTAAAAAATAAAGTGATAGTCCTGGAAACTCCTTAATTTTAATCAAATCACACGAATCGAACGTTTTTGCCTGGTCAAATGTTATGATATACGTTGAAACTCCGTAAACTGTAATCAAATCAATCGAAACTATCATTGTTCATGTTGGGTGACCGGTCGTCGAACATTCATTGTCATGACAGGTGCGCGACTTGCCGTAAAGGGAAACTGAATAAAGGGAGACTACTCACTGAGTTCGTTTGCGACATCAATGGTTAAGAGTTGTACTCGCCGTAAAGTGGTCTTCAATCACTTTTGCTAGAATTCCCGCTCAGAATTTGTTTACCGTCGATGTTGACACGCTTCGGTGAACTTTTGAACCTTGACTATGCCCCCTGGAAAATGTGTCTTCAACGAGCGCTGGCTCAGTCAACCAAATTACACCGCCTGGTTGGAACGGGGTGCAGATAAGTCCAACGCGAGGTGTAAAGTTTGTCAAAAAACGTTTGATATTTCCAATATGGGGGAGCCTGCCATTCGTAGTCACGCCAAGGGTGTTAAACACAAACAGTTACTTGAACAGAGAAAATCAGCAACTGGATTCACCATTCGAGATTTCTTTAACGAAAGTGTTTTATAAAGGAACATGATCTTACGTAGTAGTTTCAAAACCATGCTTGAATAACCCGTGAAAAAGTCCTGGAAACTCCTGGAATTGCAATAAAATTATACCTGGAAATTTGAAATTATTGACCTGGAAAACTCCTGGAATTTTGTTTTAGTGTAAGTGTATGAACCCTGATAACCCCCGAGCAGAGTATCATGGGAAAATTCAAGCGGCCATCTTGGATTTTTTTTTTACATTTTCTGGTAGAGCTTGGCCCAAGGGTATAGTGTGGCAAGTTTCAGCCCCCTAGCTCAAGGGGTAAGAAAAATAATTAGGGGGGGGGGCTATTTCCCCCCACCCCCAGGCCACAACACATCCCAAAAAGCCCAGGCCAGATAGGGTTAAGAAGTGGTAAGGATTAATTCAAAATAAAGTAGTTAACAATAACATGAACATTTAACTTATTTTACTATGTAATTTTAAATGGTTATCCACCTTGATAATTGACATGAAGAGCCTTCTTAACCCTGCCTGGCCTGGGACTCCTTGACTTTATAGCTTATCATATTGGGGTCATTTTGAACCTATTTGCATAACCCCCCCGAGCAGAGGATCATGGGTAAATTCAAGATGGCGGCCATGTGGGGTACCAGAAAAGTGATGTTTTTGTCATATTTCTTCAAAATTTCTGCTTTTCCGCGATGGAAAGTGAGCAAAGGGTATTTTATTTCACATCACATTAATATTTACTAATTTATCATGCAGTTTTTGCGGAGAAATTGCATAGATAAAAAATTCAGAAAAATCGACCGAAAAATTCCGTCTTTGAAAATGACGTCAGCAAGACGGCCATCTTGAATTTTTTTACATTTTCTGGTAGAACTTGACCCAAGGGTATAGTGTGGCAAGTTTCAGCCCCCTAGCTGAAGGGGTAAGGAAAATAATAAGGGGGTGCCATTTCCCCCCCCCCCCAGGCCAGATAGGGTTAAATGTGTCCATATCTTGTGAATTTCTGGTATACCATAAATGCTTAAATAATTTACGGTCACAGAAAGTGTACTTCACCAAAAATATTAGGATGAACGATGACCTACCTTATTTCTTAAAAAGAAAGTCGAGTAAATAAATGATACATGTATCCATGTGGTATTTAGAAGGTGATCAGAAATATTCAGAGTGATTGATCAAAATTGAGATAAAATTCAAGGGCAAGTGCTCTTCACCACACTGATTAAATTTCAGGGGTGTGATCGCTTAGAAAAGAAACTTGCAGTGTAATCGGGTTGAACAGTTGACTGAATGATACAAAAATAGGACCATTTCTGTGTAGTATTACCTACTTATCAGAGGTGATGATCAAATTTATTTGAGACATTGATAAAAATCTAGACCAAGTTTGAGGCTGATTGGATTATTACATTGTTTACCTGACTAGCTCATTCCTAGCACAATATTCTACTGTTGTGGTTCATGTACATGATGCAAATCAAAACATGTATGCATCAGGGTCATGAGGGTAGAGGTCTAGTGCTCCAGCTACATCAGTATAGAATGATTTTGAATACGTACCCGATATTTAAGTATGAAGGGGTAAAATGATGTACAAGGGGTATAGTGATGTACGTATGTCATGATATTTTGTAAATGTTTACATGTGCAAATATTTTTTGTTACGAGATTTTATATTATATTTTATATTTTCGAAGGTTACTGGAAAATTTCGGTTTTGATCTGCAAATAATGTATTTTTTAATTTACATGGGAGCAGTATTTATACATTGTTAAAGCCCTTTTACATGAAAATCGATTGACAGAATTGAAATGGATAAAAAGGCCTGATTTTTACATGGGGATAGAATTCACTTGGAAATCCACAAAAATCATTTTGAAAATTGTTTGCTGTGATCATGGGGTTTACCATGATAAATCATACATAATCCTGGAAATTATTGAGTTTTCCACTGAGAAAATACTTCACACTGTGTGAGGAAATTGACTGTCTTTATGTGTGGTTGATTGAATGATGAAGATTTGTTTTTGTGTTTCGATATTGCTCGAATGAGCAAGCGTTTCGTTTAATCAACTAAATTTTCTTATTTGTTGTACAAGTAAAAACTATTGTAATTACAAATTATATTGTAAAATGGTTTATTTGAACGAGGTTGCACTCAAGACATTTGACTGATAAATATGTGTTGCTCGCGATTGCTTTCTGCTTGAAAATACATATGTTAATCAGCAGGTATCCGTGAACTGTTTCATTGCCACCAAAACGTAACATTATCTAGGGTACTATATACATTTCTTTAAACATTCCCCGTTGAGTGCTGGACTGAGATCATCTTATTTAGACAACAGGATCTTTTGAATAGAAATTGTGATTTTATGATTACAGCTGTAAGCAATAAACTAGAGCCCAAGGCACTGAAAAGGGTCTATTTATAATTTCAATGAATCTGTGTGTTCAGTCTGAAGAACAATTTTATATCGAGACACTTTATATGTACAACATATTATGTAATATGGTTAAACTGCTGGAGAAGTCACACACTGGCCAGTATTAGGAACTTGGCAATCACGAAAAACTAACTTCGCATAACTTCAGCCTTTTACGTGTAGTTATTGAGATGAGAAATGAAGAGGGTCCAGACAACACAGCTGAGAAGATGAAATTGAAACGCTCCAACCCGGATAAATAATGTGTGCAGAAGGATGTACAAACAAACTATGAAATACCAGTCATTTGAGTATCAACCTTTTATTGATATGATTAATGAAACTTCAAGATTTGTCGCCAACATGGGGACGGCGTATTCGACTGAAATTTTTTGAATTCGACTGAAAAAACGGAAACTCGGTAGGTTATTTGTTGATAGCTCGCTTAATACTGGTTCGATTCTGACAATGTAAAGTTTCCGGAGTAGCTGAAGAGATTCTCTTTTCAAACATATATAGTTTGATGACATAATTTTTTTTATTTTTGAGATAACTCGGTTCACTAATCCGTTTTACGGCAGATTCAGCTGAAAATGTTGTGATTTTCAATCGGGTTTTTTCAGCGAACCCTTTTACGGAAAACGGTAGAAGGTACATGCATATATTTTATATCATTTTATTCGTATAAAAGTAGAGCATTCCGGAAACCTAAAAGTATTTCAGTCAGTTCACGCAATAATTTTCCGGACAAGAAAAACCGCATGTCGGTCGGTCCAGAAAAAATTTCAGCGAAGTCGACACGATTTTTTCAGTTGATATCTATCTCAAAAAAAAAAAAAAAAATTGTCATCAAACTATATATTTGTGAAAAGAGGATCTCTTCAGCTACTCCGGAAACTTTACATTGTCAGAATCGAACCAGTATTAAGCGAGCTATCAACAAATAACCTACCGAGTTTCCGTTTTTTCAGTCGAATTCAAATAATTTCAGTCGATTATCTGATCCCCCCAACAGGGACGCAACTAGATCCGTGATATAACATGCAGACTGCATGGCTTATCTCAGCGACATAGAAACCCTGAACTGGCGGTCTACATGGTATTTCACGGATCACGCCTACGGTTCAGGCTGAAGTTATTGCTTTGCCTACGAGATGATCACCTCCGCTTATAAATGTCCCCACTCCTACGTTGTGCGAGTGCGTTTGAGGAGCTGCTCGAGACAGTGATGACCCCTCTTTGAAAACATGCTAAACAAGTACATTTCTGATGATATACTATAATCACTGTTACGGCAACTGTCTACCAAATTACGTAAGCTATCACACATAATAAATACCACCAGTGCTCACCTATCAAGACATTGAATAAATGCCACTTTGCAATACGAACACAAACATGCAAATGTACTGTTGATGCGAAAGGTTCCGGTAATAGACATGGAAGTAAGGAACTATATGCATGCTTGATTGTACCATCAGAAAATACCTTCACAATAAAATCGTGCAAATATGAATCACAAGTTGTTCAGCAAAGAAAAACCTTCCAGCATAGCAACATACAGGTATTTATACACCAAATCAATATCAAATAATTAGAAAGGTCCAGATGCAGCGTCCAATGACCAAGGTCCAATTTCACTCCTAGCAGTAAAAAAATATTACCTCAATGGCCATATTATGTGTACCAGAACACAAGATCATAACTATACGGTCTAACAGAAGCATGGGCAACATGCTGGTTTCACTCCAATGATCGTTTATAAAAGATATACTTTTTGTAAATTACAAATTAACATTCGAATTCTCATGGCACAGGATTTACGACTTCAAAATAGAAGATAGAATATCAAAACTAAAAGAATTACTTTGGCACATCCAACGAAGTGACAGACATGATACAAATTTAATAAAACAAGAGCAGTGGACCAGTTATATCAAACGTTGATAACAATTTTTATTATTTTTTTTTTACGTTGGCTTGGTTTTGTTCAAGACAACATCCACATCTTTCGACAAATGATAGAGAATTCAAGTGGCTCTGTAACCCGCATGGTCGTCCAGTTTGATGATCGAGCTGCTATCAGCCATGTCAAGCTTGCGTCGACTGAAATTTGGCGAACCCGCCATCAAGAGTTCCTTTCCCGATCTCAACTGGATTTTATCAGCACAGTTCGTCATTGAAGAAAGATGGTGTCGCCTTCCATCTGGTGCTGCAGAAGTGTCCAGACTTCTGACCGATGGTCCTCGCTCCTCTCGATGTGAATGCATATCTGATGAGCTTCTCAAACAGTGACCAGTCGAAGAGAAGCAGAGTAGCTCAACATTGGAACAACACCGGGAGGAGACTTTATTTTCCGATTCATCCACGCGACTCCTCTCTTCATTGTCCGTGTCTATCTCACTGACCTGTGAAAAAGGATTATTACCAACCATGTTCAAAATGCATCTTCATTTCATAAAGTTAAAGTGGTGCTATGCTGCATGCGTGAAGTTGCTGTAGATACTGTTGAAATAAATTGATATATAAAATAGGGATTTCTATAACTTTTTTTCTCGAGGCCAGACGGCTTTTCAAGAAAATCTTAGGTGTTGAGATTGAACTACGAGTATTTCGTGGCTAACGCTTAAATCAAATATTCCAATGAAACACAAGTTTACAGAACTAACCTCTATCAAGCGAGATGAATCCAAATCGGGGAAAGAACGCTCATGTCTCTCTTTCGGTGGTGGTCGGCCGAACCTAAGCCTTCGTCGAACCCTGACCTTTGCCGCTGAAAATATAAGAAATCTCTTCGCCTTTACCATGTTACTGCGATGTCATTATTCGATATAGAATTGCCATATACCCGTTACAGGCCGAGCAAATGTAAATGTTACAATAATAAACGAAAACAGAAGAATAGTGTCAAATAAGACAGTGGTAAATCATAAAATATGTGGACCAATTATAAATGACAGTAATATTACTATTATTTAATTATGACGCCACTTCATCTTCCGAAGTCTTCATTCAGATAGTGGAAATGATTGGCAGTCCAGTTTTGTGAGAAAGCCTATCTGAGATATGTTACTTTCTGTTGTACCGTATCTCAAAAGTAAATATATTACATGGAGCAGTTCAACTTTTTGCAATATAAAATAAAGTACATGTTTCTTAGATTCATCAGAAACGCTATATACAGTATATTAAAACTTGGTCTCCAAGAATCAAACTCTTGGGCGGTTCTTAGTTTAGTCGCAGGTGCATAGAGAAGCATTTTTCGACAGTTCCGACGACATGTATGCAGGTGTTGGTTTTCCCGAAATTCTCTTTCGAATACTAGTTTGGAAAAAAAAATTCGTTCCCTAAACGCTGATAACACTCATTTCAGCAACCCATGCTCACGGCATACAATCGATATAGTGTCCATCAAAGAGATAATCTCAGAGTGAAAATGGACGCTTCCGCTCGAAATTCGTTTTCGGTGACGTACAGATCTGAATTTTCCTTCCATTTTTTTGTCGCACGGAACAACCCAATAACTATAGAACACATCAAGATGCCGATCCAATGCGTTTCATTGTTAGTACCAGAATAGGTGTCGAAAAAAGATGCTGCACTGTTGTACACCGATTTCGGATTTCATGTATATCCGTTTTATTGTAGTTTGCTATATGTTCATCCCGCTAAATGTAATTTAGATATGCCAGGTAACCTAATCGGCTAAAATAAAAACAGTCCACCTCTTCTTAGATGAATTTTATCGAACTTTCACCTAAAATGCGCGTGTACAGGTTGTGAGGAGAAGTAACTTCTTTGCTTGAATGAAGAAACTATGATTTATACGAGTATGGTTCTTCTGTGAACTTAACCACCAACATCCCTAATGTTCCGTGAAAAACAGTTTATTATAAAATAATATTTTGGGACTTCATCCAGGAACCACAAAGCCCGGCCAGGTAGACAGATGACTCCGAGTGGAGCCTTTTATGAGGTGCACTATCGATTGCATGTCGTAATGCCGCTTTCCGAAAATGTAAACACGTTGACAAGAACTAACCAGCAAAAGAATCCTGTGTTTTGTTCGTCTTGTCGGACCTGGAAATGGGTGACATGCAGATGAAGTTACCATTCCGGAAGGCCGCCTCGAAGCTTCTCGTCGGTACCCGTCGTTTGGAGAAAATAGATTCCGTGGTGTCAGGTCTTTGAATTATCGGGGTCAAGCAGCCTGGTAGATAAATCAGAAAGAATGTTGGTCCGTTTATCATCGTGAACATTACCAAATATTTCAAACCAATAGAGAACTTGTGAATCGATCTATGTTTCGAATTCCAAACCCGAAAATGATCTTTTCGGGTGATTGAAAACATTCAAATCCATTAGATGGAAAAAGAATCAAATGATTCCATGCATTGAAACGTCGATCTAACATATTGAAAAGTCAATCTAATATATTCAATTGGACAAGGCGCGAGAGAGATTGAAATTAAGGACAAAATTCAATCTATTAGATTGGATTTTCAATGTAATTAACTTAGAGAGGTTCAGAAAGGGCTACCTCAAGGATATTTTCTAGTTTTATTCTCAACTCGAAATAACATATACGTTTTTACTCGACAGCCGTGTTTTCCCTCCAGAACGACTAGTTTTTTTTTGGCAAGGAAACTTGTGATTCCTAATAGATATATGTTATTCAAAAGTTGTCGATTCGAAATATCAGTGGTTCGGTGACGGTGATTAGACACGTGACCTTCCGTGACTGAAGAAAGAGCTAGATACTGACACACTTTGCACACTGCATGGGACATTGGGCTATTATGTAATTATTTCTGTAATATTTGGCATGAGAGTCATATAGTTTTTTCCTCGCCGTTTGATCCGCATTGAAATCCACGAATTAATAGCTTATAGTCATGCAATATTTCATAAGTTGGCGTTCGAATCTTAAATCCGACAGGCATTAATCAGTTATGCAATATGTTATTCTTGTATAATAATCCCCCGCCGTGATGACGTCATAGAATAGATGGGCTGGGGGCGGGGCGTCACAAACCCAGTCACATGACGTGAGCCTGTTGCTAGGGAAGCTTTCTTACGCGACCAGACAAATGATCAGCTGTCAGAGAGACATTGACTGGCGCATACTGCACGGACAGACTAGGGGGGAATACCGCGGTGACGAAGGATTAATACACTATAAATATCATGGCTGCAACGGCAAATACTGAAGGTACGTTTGTAGTAATTATGTTAATGTCGTAAAAATTTGTTTACATGACGTCCACAATTTTATATGTAGTACGCTCCCTATCAATTTGAGGATCTGGGGAAATTTAAAACTTTTTTTATTTATTCCTATTTGAGCATTCTAACGTAATTACAGACACGTAAACTGCTCTAGATAGGAACGTCTACATTAGTCGTGTTAATATGACAGCGTGAAGACTCAACGACCCGTTAAATTTGTCAACGTCTGGTAGGACTACACGCGAATCAATTATAATCGGCTTGAGATCAGTGTTTGACAGCAGACATAGCAAACAATTGTTTAATAAAAAAAACCCCTGGCCTATACAAAATTACTGCGTCGGGGCATCGAGTACTTTTATATTGAATTTTAGACTAAGTAGTGTCGACTGTCTAACATTCCAAAGTCTTCTGGATTTATTCGCGTCCGAATTTTTTTCAGCATTAGTAAAATATTGTGGACGTAGTGACACACCCATGATAACAGTAAGCTTCTAACTTTCCTATATGTGCCATCTTTGACCGACAGAAAATCAAGCGGTGATAGTTTAGGCCTTTACTGATAACTCGCCCCTACTCAAGGTACGGTACCAACCAAGACATATATATGTAAAGAAATCACAGACCTCATGCATAACAACTGTCGACGTCTTCAATATCAACATGATCACACTTGGAATATTGATATACACGCTCAGTGAATACTAATGTGAATTATAGCATAGGGTGTCTACACCATCAACTTTGACCAGTCGACACACGTTCATTACAATTGTATCGACTCCCAACTGGGAAGGGAAAATAGGTCTTCTTTTATTCAGCGCAAAACAATCACTTATTTAAACGTGGAAATCGGTGATATATGGTTAAACATATAATCTGCTACCCCAACCCCACCTTTTCATCCACCACTGATTGATATCCTTTTGTCGGGTCTTATATCCTAATTTTGTGATAATAGCGTTTAACAGGCAACTCGGAGATTAGCATAAAAGGCGAATTAAAACTATACCTGGTGCTGTTATTGGGCCGGCATCCTCGTATGGCAAGCCAAAGTGCTTTTTATTCAAGAATTCCCGATATCGGAATCAAAATTTCCGATATCAGAAATTCATGTCTGATATCGGAAATTGCATTCTCCATATCGGAAATTAGAATTTCCGATATCGGAAATCACTAATTCGGAGACAATTCCCGATATCGGAAATTGTCACTGAATTACCGATATCGGAAATTTTGGGTTGCTTTGTTGAGGCACGGTCCAAACGATTACTACCCAGAACGGAAGCATGCGCGCGAGTGAAAAGCGCGCCAATCTTCGAGATAAAGATAAATAGTTTATTAGAGTCTCACTGCATGTACACTGACATAAAACAACGATAAAAACAATTGGGTATACACACCACTCAATATTGAGTTATGAGAGACTATATTAGCATATCAGACATTAGCCTTGTTAGATATGGTCAAGATTATCAGACATTACTGAGAAGTAGTAAATGTTATGTTGACTTATATAAGAGAGACTTGCGCCTCTCTAGGATTGTGAAGCAGGTTTTGGCA
This sequence comes from Hanleya hanleyi, assembly GCA_036873755.1. Taxonomy (NCBI): domain Eukaryota; kingdom Metazoa; phylum Mollusca; class Polyplacophora; order Lepidopleurida; family Hanleyidae; genus Hanleya; species Hanleya hanleyi. Next base: position 15,095 of record JAVTVY010032612.1, read on the forward strand.
CTAATTCGAACTAACTCCTGGTTTGCTAACATAGTGGAGAGTATATCATCATTAGACATCGTATGCATTACTTCGCCCAGTAGGGCATACATCTAAAAAAATAGATCATATCTTAAATCGTCATAAGCTGGACATTCAATAAGTGTATGAACTTCATCTTCAACAGAATTACGACATACAGGACATAGCCTGTCTTCTACCTTTAAATTTTCATATCTTCCGGTTTCTAGCCTTATTGGTGCAACATCAAGTCTAAATTTGGCCATCGCACTTCTGTATTTCCTAGACATTATCATGGTGGCGTAATGCTCAGCTCCAAATTCAGACTTAAACTTCTTATAGGTTCTAAGTTTACCGTTATCTATTGACAATCTGTCGGACCATTTTTTTAAAAACCCTTTCATCAGTTTTGATTCTATAACATTCATTACAAATTTTCTGTCATACTGTACGTGTATATTCCCAAAATTAACGCATTCAATATCAAACAAAAACTGAGTAACTCTATAACTCCAATTTTTACACTTATAATTAGATTGATTAAATGCCCACTGGAATATTTTCCAATTTTTTCTTTCACTTTCCATAGACGTGCCTCGCACCCATTGGCCAACCACAACTTTCCAACATCTAACATTCATCGGTTTCCAGCCCATGTCCCCATTCACACCAGAATTGGGAGCATATTTACCGACACCTATATCGCTCAGCCCTATGTTGTACAGCATTGATACATGAATAATCCGATGTTCCCCAAATTGCTGCCCCGTATGTAATTACTGGTATTACCAAACATTCATATAATTTCGTAAATGTCTGATACGGCAACCCACCAAACTGTTTGCATTTAGCAATAACCAATCCCAGAGCTCTACCAGCTGATTGGGCGACACATTTTGCCATGGCACAATAGTCGAGATGTTCCGTGAGTAATAAGCCTAGATACATATATTTATCAGCGATCTGTAACTGAAAATCCCCACACATAAATATTTCTTCCGTTTGGGCCACAGACGGGTTTCTAAAATGTATGATATTCGATTTTTTGGGATTCACGGACAGTTTATTCCCATCACACCATAAAGAGAGATGGCAGCCATGGCAGAAAACATCACAGCTTTGAGTACCAATGCCCTTGTAGCCATGTTATTTGCCACCATCTGGGGCATTACAGAACGTTCGGAGAGAGATCAAGGGAGGGAACAGTTTTCGTACAGCTTTCAGAACTTTCATTTCCGATATCGGAAATTCAGTGAAAATTGAATTCCCGATATGGGAAATCGCACTGAATTTCCGATATCGGATTGCCGATATCGGAAATTCGGAATAAAAATCACTTTGGCTTGCCATATCCTCGGCGTATTGTTTATACATGGGGTATAGTTTTAGAGGGATTCGTAGCTTCACTGTAGTTATTATCCCCCTTGCACAAATTACTTTTTGCAAAGGATTCCAGTCATATTGTATTCCCTCCCATGTATACACGCGTCACATCCATGCTTTCTGTAAATGTGCAAGTCCATAGAAATCGGCCCTGATCAATAGGCTCGAAATACGTCGATCGTTCTCTGTAACTACAGTTGTGTATCTTGTCTTTCTTAACAAAAGCGCCCAGCCCATCACCAGATGACAGAGATGATCAAGAAGGACACGAAGCCAATAAAACCAAACATCAACAGAGCAAGAAAAGCAAGATTTCCTCCAAGTTTGAGGACAGTCCGCTGTCTCAGTCAGCTAAAGTTGGCCGGTCTGATCGTCACAACAAACCTTCCACACCGACGATGAGACGGTCAAGAAGTGCTGACAGAGGTATATGGTCACAAAAACCACGAAATCTTGTTTCTAACATACATATCCCTTGACCAGAAGCACCCCAAGTTGTTCTGTCATCAATCACCATGCACAAACCTACATGCACCTCGTTGTTCGAGCACCATACCCTCTAAAACATCTTGGGTGAAAAGTTCAGGGTTAGTTATAGTTCCTTTGTCTCTACATGCGCACTGCCCAAGAACCCACTTTCTTGCCATTGTTCAAGTAGCTCACTGGAACAACGACAAAGAAAGTGGCAACACCATGCACAAGTTGATACACTGCACAACGTTGTTCCAAAACCATGTACCGTACAAAATATTGTGAACATCTTCGTTCCATCACAATGCACAAGCCAATATTTCGCACATCGCTGTCCTAGTCTCATCTACAAGTCAATGGAAGTTGTTTCAACACCAAACACAAGTTACATCGTTGTTTCGGCACCATGCACGCCCTAGTTAAAACAGTTGTTCCATGCACCACACCGAAGTTAACACCGTTGTTCCAGCACCACGTGCATGTTACATGGATGTTTCACAATAAACAAGCCAATTTTTGTTACATCGTTGTTCTGGCACCGTGCACGCCATAGTTAATACCGTTGTTCCATGCAGCAGTTAATATCATTGTTCCACCAATCGCCAAGTTAACATCATTTTACCAAGTAGCCTACATATATTGCACACTGTTGAGCACCATTGTATCAATAATAATCGCTTATATCCCGTCCCACACAATTTATTGTTCTACGCGCTACTAGTATAGTCGCAAGAATGGTACGGATAAAACAAAGTTGCATCATCATCATGGAACAGAATTTTCCATCGCCAAATCGAGTCGTGTTGACTAAAAATCTTGACCTTTTACGAAATTCGCCGTAGACATTCTGGTTTCCCAGCGCTATGATTTCTTAAACAGACTATATACGAGGGAAAAAGAGACACTATAATTTCATATAATTTGCTCTATGCGCTATTAATTTTACTGTTTTTTCTTAATTCCAGTGTCAAATACGGATGACGGACAAACAAGGTAAGTCCAACTACAAGTGCACCATTAAAAAACTTCAATGCATAAATTGGTGTCTCAAGAGGCAATTCACTGGTCCATCCACTTTGGTTATTAAAAAATGATTGGTTAGACGTACCGTATCTAGAAATGTAAAATTTTCAACCAATCAACATGGTTTTTATCACGGATTAAAAACCAATGAAATACGGTATATAATATTATACAGTTCCGGTATGGTGTTTCTAACCTCGTGGTTTTCTGTTTTTAGCGAAAGAGTATTCGAATTATCGAAGCCCAAGACACTGAAGACAGAATGGTGGACAAGCTTTGGGTAGGACAACTTAATTCGTTTTCTTGTATATTATGAACCTAGGAGCCAAAAGATTTATGGACCTACATACTAATATTGATTTGATTTTTGCGATATCTGCGAGATATATATTTAATATAATTACTTCACAGTATCGAAGATCTGGATGATTTCAGTTCACTGTAATTACTTGATACCGGTACTGACTGAAGAAAAAATTGCAACAAAAAGCTTGTGCCTAAATATTGCCAAAAATGTTTACCTGGAACATTCTGATTTAGATGGGTTTTTTCTGGTCAATAACACAGAATGATTCTCTATCGTATAGCCTAATTTAATCGGTCATCTCTCTTGGAACAGAAATAATCTTTGTTAGTTTAACGGAATGATTTTTCAGTGTTCCAGTGGGTTTTCACGGGTTCAATAAATTCTACATCTACAAGGATTAGAATTCAAGGTTTCTCAAACTCATATTTGCCAACTTGAAATTATCGCCAACGCTATGCATATATCTTTACATCTTCATTGAAGGCCGCGGGTTTTATGGGGGACACAGGATGCCCTACAACCAATATCAGAAGCCGCTCAGCAAGCCGAGGCCTCCGAGAGAGTGCGGTTTTTAGCCACACCCAAACGAAACTTCCAAGGATCTGACCAGATGAACAGGTTGGTACCGTATAGCAGGCGTCAGATACGACATTCAATATTCAGCCATCGTCCATAAAAGAACTGTCGGTACGGTACACTCTCTCAAATTAAGATATATCGCGATAAAGTAATAAGGGTTGGTTCCATGTAGACATTGATTGAATCTACATTTGGTTAGACTGGATGGAGAAGAAGAGAACACAAAGAACCAAAATTGGTTCCACGTAGACCCAAATTATCCCGGATAACCAAGATCACCGGCAATGTACAGAACACGTATATACAAGCATGATGTTTCTTGAACTGTTGAGATGTATATTGTTGATGAACATGCTAATTGTATTCCTCTTTTTGCAGACCGTTGTACGTTTACAGTTGTGGACGATCTTCACAACTTTGGGAGACGAGTCCTTTAGCAAGGATAGCCGAAGCCAGTGGTCGGGTTCAGTTTTTGGCGAATCCAAAGAAAGCTCATCCACAATATCAAGAAAATCGGTAAGTTAGTTGAAGAAGTACAAGAGTTCACTTGCTACATAAGCCAACACATCTTTGTTAGTTGCAACACATCGTTGTATATGCGAGACTTATAACACATACTGAACATTAATACTTAGGGGTTTCGTCCATATCCAAATGTATTTACAATTTAAATTACCCAAATTACTGGATGAGTGGTGGTTAGGCGCTGATTGTTTTATTGATGCGTTCGAAGAGCCCTGATGGGGTCGGCCTATACCGCTTTCCGACATCTCGTAAAAGTTTCGCTTCACCCGGTCGAATACTACCACGTAAAGATGAATAAGTTTCATTTGGCAAAAAACCAGAACGTTCACTTTGGAACTGGTGGTGCATTGATGAATTTTGACTGTCAAAGATATATATTTTCTGTCCTGACAGGAGACTATTCGAGTTCAGTTGTGGACGATCTAGTGCTCTCTGGGAGGTTAGTAAATCAGCCATGGAGGCTGGGGACAGAGAGAGGACGCTGTATCTTGCGGGGGCCAAGGAAGTACCGCCAGGTTATCTGCCATTAAGGCGGGTGGAAACGATCATTCCCGAAGCGGCATTGAAGGCAAAGACAACAGCACGTGTGGAAAATCTGGCTAACCCCAAAGACAGACCAGAGGGTCCTTTCCGGGAACCGGAATGGCCGGTACGTACACACAAATTCATACAAGACGGTTATCGAATACAAATATTACAATGCAATTAACGTAAACTGCTCAATATGATCAACATGCGCAAATTGGACGGGATGTAAAAAGACCAGTGGAGGCACGGGACATACAGGAATGTGTTGACATCAGAATTGATTGTTTTTATACCAGTATAGCTAAAGAAATACAAATGTAAACGCACACGGTTTGTAATATATAACACGGCCTGAAGCATCACGCAGGCCTGATATTCGATATTGTCCATCAATTTGCGTACCTGAATAATCACCTGAGCTGTATGACAAATTGACATAACAGCACAGATGGTTGTAAAAATCTTTTTTTTTTTAAGAATATAATTATTTCCCACCTTTTCATACACCACAATGACAGTAGATATCATAAAAATGCTTACCCGTCCTCTATAGATCTCCATCTGTAATATCTGATATTACAGATGGAGATCTAGTAGAGGACGGGTATGTAGATCGATGTAGGGTGTATAGAAAGCATTTTTATGATATCTACTGTCATTGTGGTGTACGAAAAGGTGAGAAATAATTATATTCTTAAAAAATAAATTATATAATCACAACAACAACATTGACGAAGACACCCCCTGCCACCCAAGTCACTGTGCCAAAGGAGTAGTTGAGGCAACCGACGAAAACTCCGTTAGTTGTCGAGTTAGTGAAGCCAACAAATAATTTATACAATTCTGAACAGAAAGTTGTGTTTCGTACAGACAATATTTTTATACAAATTTTATATTGTTAAAGCTCCGAGTCGAAAACGACATACAACAGCATTGACAGACATTTGAAATTGGGCTTTCGTCTGTTTTTGGCTGTTTCGTGTACATCTTATATCGTGGATTTATTAATATATGTCATATGACACCTCAAACTAAAACGAATGTAATGTTTTCGAAGTCACCATCTCTGCCGTGATATTACGTCAAATTTTGGTTATATTTTTCACATATTAAAAAATCCATGCTAAAATGTACACGAAAAAGCTAAGAACGGACTAAAGTCCAAACAACTTCACGCCAGTTGACGCTGTTTAACGTCACTTTTGTCTCTGAACGGCAACAATATCAAACTCTCATATTCGTCCGTATTTTGTCTTTACGAAACAGTTGTTTTTTTGTGCAGAATTATAAATTATTTTCTTCATTTCATTAACGTTAAACCTAAAGGAGTTTTCTCTATGTTACCGTGACTATTCCTTTCAAGGTTGTAGGTATCCTCACCCACCATTTTACATGCACACACAGGGAGTCAAAAAAATTACGAATTACTTTTATTCCAGGCCTTCAAAGTATTCGAGGTGAGATTATTTTGCTGCAGAAATATTTGCTTATGCGAAATGTCACTTTAATAGCTTCAAAATCGGACTGTGTGTGACAGTTGATAAGCCTATAATCAAGGGATTAACGCAGTTAACATTAACATCTGTCCAGCGCCTGAATGGGGTAATGCTTGCAGCTGATCGACTCAATCGCTTTTGCTTTATTTCTCCGTTCTACCATAGTATCAAATTGATACCTCCATGGGATTTAGGTTGTCTAACGGTTTACTTTGCCTGATAATGTCACTTTGGTATCTTACTTTTTTTAGCCCACCATCACCAGATGGTGGGTGGGCTTTTTAATTCGCTTTTCGTCCGTGGTCCTTCGTCCGTCCGTCCGTAAACAATTCTTGTTATCGCGATTTCTCAGGAACTACATTGTACTGCATGGATCTTTCTCACATTTAGTACACAGGTTCCCCTTGAGGTCTAGTTGGGCAAGATACCTTTTCTGGTCAGATACGGAAATCTAATATGGCCACAAGGCGGCCATCTTTGATTTCCCCATGAAACTTTGTTATCGCGATTTCTCCGGAAATACATGGATCTTTCTCAAATTTGGTACACAGGTTCACCTTGGGGTCTAGTTATGCAAGATACCTTTTTCAGTCCGATTCGAAAATCCAATATGGCCACCAGGCGACCATTTTGAATTTCCTCATGAAATTTTATTGTGAATTCTCACGAACTACAACTGCATGGATCTTTGTCAAATTTGGTACACAGGTTTCCCTTGTGGTCTAGTTGTGCAAGATACCTTTTCTGATTCAATTCCAAAATCCAATAGATCTTGGATTTCTCCATGAAACTTTATCGTAATTTCTCAAATTTGGTACACAGGTTCCCCTTGGGGCCTAGTTGGGCAAGATACCTTTTCTGGTCACATACGGAAATCCAATATGGCCACAAGGCGGCCATCTTTGATTTCCCAATGAAACTTTGTTATCGCGATTTCTCCGGAAATACATGGATCTTTCTCAAATTTGGTACACAGGTTCACCTTGGGGTCTAGTTGGGCAAGATACCTTTTTCAGTCCGATTCGAAAATCCAATATGGCCACCAGGCGACCATTTTGAATTTCCTCATGAAATTTTATTGTGAATTCTCACGAACTACAGCTGCATGGATCTTCGTCAAATTTGGTACACAGGTTTCCCTTGTGGTCTAGCTGTGCAAGATATCTTTTCTGATTCAATTCCAAAATCCAATAGATCTTGGATTCTCCATGAAACTTTATCGTAATTTCTCGGGAAGTACTACATGGATCTTTCTCAAATTTGGTACACAGGTTCCCCTTGGGGCCTAGTTGAGCAAGATACCTTTTCTGGTCAGATACGGAAATCCAATATGGCCACAAGGCGGCCATCTTTGATTTCCCCATGAAACTTTGTTATCGCGATTTCTCAGGAAATACTACATGGATCTTTCTCGAATTTGGTAAATCCAATATGGCCGCCAGGCGGCCATTTTGAATTTCCTCATGAAATTTTATTGTGAATTCTCACGAGCTACAACTGCATGGATCTTTGTCAAATTTGGTACACAGGTTTCCCTTGTGGTCTAATTGTGCAAGATACCGTTTTTGATTCAATTCCAAAATCCAATATGGCAACCAGATGGCCGTCTTAGATTTCCCCATGATACTTTATCGTAATTTCTCAGGAAGTACTGCATGGGTCTTTCTCAAATTCGGAACACAGGTTCCCCTTGGGGTCTAGTTGTGCAAGATACCTTTTTTGGTCCGATTCGAAAATCCAAGTTATGCTTCAAATTAATACGGTATTCCCCGAGTTGTGACGTTGCATCACAAGAGTCGGCGGATCAAACAGTCGGGCATATTCTATATATTGACTATAGAGAATATTCATACCGCCACCTTCTATATCGAGGAGTTAAAATGGTTCCGAATTAAAATGTATTTCTTCCCATTTTAAATCAGTTTACTTAGTCCATGCCGTTGCAAGTGAACTGCCGCACCGGTCCGTCTGCCGATGGGTCGGCTACACGAAGGGATGTCACTCTTGTGACACAACGTCACAACTCGACAACTGTGGACTACTGCGTGTTTAGATCCAAGGGAGATAATCAGGATTCGGACACTTTCAAAGTTTCAACATTACTGCATGGACCGGATCCCTTCAGTATTAAGTTTTTTACAACCATACTATTTTCGAGCATGGTACATGTATCTTAAAAGAGATATCTCAAACTAGCCCAAATAAACAGAACAGAATTAGCATTCGTTCTTACCAACTATAAAATCTTAAGTATGTTTCATAGCTCATGTCAAAGTGTCAAAGAGATTTGTCTTCGTTTCCAGTACCCAATGATGACATGTGCAAAAAAAAAACAAGAAAACAAAAAAAACAAAAAAAACAAAGACAAAGGATCCTCCAGACTAACTTTGCTCATTTCACTCGTACTATAGCAACCGACATCAAGTACAGTTTCTAGAAATCTTGAAACTCCTGAAACTTAGAAAGATAATATCTTGGTGTTTTCCAATATCCCTTCTTCGATCTTTCGGTTTCGAAATTCTGCAAACAAAATTACAAATCAATCGTTTGTTCTTAGTAACAATGGACAAGAAGATCCCCTTGTCATTAGCTTACAATTATCGGACAATGGTGGGCGCCAAGATCCTTCAGGATCTTTCGTTACCATCTACTGTCCTGGATGCTGAGAAACTAAACTTTTTACACGGGAATGAATTCCACGTTTGTAAATTTCTACCAATATATACTGAAAGTTAAATTCCTGGAGAATGGCTTATCTCAAGGAGAAACACCAAAATGTTTGTTCTCAGTCTGTAAATCGCATATTTCTTTGATAGGCATTTAGTTATGTGTAAATAACACACGGCTATTCTATGGTTAACAACTTCTTTATTGATGTGGAGCTGACGTTTTGTTGGAGATACTTCCAACCATACTTTATCATTAGCTTTGAAAAAGTTGGAAGTGTCTCCAACGAAACGTCGGCTCCACAGTAATTAAGAAGTTGTTATCCATATTGTCTCGTGTTGTAAATCACGTTTCTTCCCTCGCAAATTGCCAGGGGCTGTGTTGAAGGAAGTTAAATAGAATCAATGAATGCATGGAACATTCAGTTTATGAAACATGGTTATGGATGACTGACATTTTATGTTGGCGTATAGCGCCACGAACATAAACGCTTCGTACAATATATGCTTCATGAAATCCTCTAGCTAAAAATTCTGCTGAAGCCACAGTCTGAATGTTCATTTTGGGGAATTGTTTCTCTGCTTAATCAAGAGTTATCTTTCTTTAATAAAACCCCTGGTAATTTGCGTCGAAAGAAACACACACCAGACACAATGAGAAGATACATGTATTTGCATCGAGTCGTCTGAGCGTGTGGTCCCCTACACCCAGCCTAGTCAATATGAAAAATAAAAAAAAACAATAAATAATAATAATAATACATGTAAGAATAAATAAATAACAGGAAATATATAGCACTTTTGGGACAACTATATATATATTATATCACATGGGTATTTGTAAATTCGAAACTTATTCTCTCATATAAAACACAGGAAGGAAGCAAGAGATTGCTCAATTGTATGCACCCAATTCACGCTTTTTGGGGCAATTTCATACCTCAGGACCTATGTTGTCTGCTTTGGAATGTAGAATAACATATAATATAGCCATTTTCCTGGTCCAAATCGGTTATGGACTGAGATCCAACCTGGACATATAAATATATCCCATTCACTTAGGTTTGATAAACGAAGGGCCATAACTCTTCAAAATATAACCGAAAGCAGAGAAACTTCATGCTGCACACCAATGGGTCACTGACCACATATGCAAATTTCATACTTGTCCATACAATATTAACCGACATCCAGCCCTACAAGTCTCAATTCACAGAGATTTGAAGAAAAAAGGGCCATAACTCTTGAAAATATACGCGAAATGTGGAGAAACGTCACGCTGCACAACTACAGGGCACTGACCACATAGCCTGCAAATTTCATAATTGTCCATACAACATTAACCGAGATCCAGCCCGGACAAGTCTCCATTCACAAAAATTTGAAGAAAAAAGGGCTATAACTCTTGAAAATATATGCGAAACGCAGAGAAACTTCACGCTGCACAACTACAGAGCGCTGACAACATATTCTGCAAATTTCATAATTGTCCATACAATATTAACCGAGATCCAGCCTGGACAAGTCCCAATTCACGGAGAATTCAGGAACAAAGGGCCATAATATAACCGAAACGGGGAGAAACTTTACGCTGCACAACTGTGGGGCACTTACCACATATTATGCAAATTTCATACTTGTCCATACAATATTAACCAAGATCCAGCCCGGACAAGTCCCATTCACAGAGATTTCAGAAAAAGGGCCATAACTCTTGAAAATTATACCGGAACTCGGAAAAAACTCAACGCTGCACATCTACGAGGTACTGGCCACATTCCATGCAAGTTTCAATCCTGTCTATCAAATAGTAACCGAGATATTGCGCGGACAAGAAATTCGGACGGACAGACAAAGCGATGGCTATATGTCCCCCTCTAGTTAGAGGGGGGGCATAGTAAAAGCCATGAGCTCACATATCCCTGCCCGATTTGCTAAGAAGTCTGATAAGACAAAAGAAGAAAATACTAGCACTTATTTGACATCAGGCATGATGCCTTTCAATTGACATTCAAATAGACACAAAATAAATCAATACGATTACCTTTACTTGAATGGTGATGAGCATAACAGTTCACAAACAAGATGAAGAGGAGCCCTCCCCCAGATAGAGAGGGTACTGATACATTATCAAAAGACCGGCTTCAATATAGACACGATCCATTTCAACTGCAGATACTTGATTATCTACAGAACAACTCTTGGGAGACAACTCTAGTCCGACATATCCCTAGCATGCCTATATGCAACTTTATATCCACCTTTAGTATCCCCCCCACCCACATGCACACACACATTTCTGGCCTAGGTGACCTTGATCGGTGTCTGATCTTTTGTTCTCAAAATAAACGATTGATTATATAGTTTTCAATTTATCGTGTTTGCGTAAAAACCTGACACACACACACAGCGATTCTATATCCCTCGACCGTTGTCTGGCGGGGAGGGGTATTTTTCAAGAGTCAGCAGAGAGTACCCAGACATGCCGAGAGTCTTGAAAATGTTGATTACCAGCAGGAACATCAATAACCTGATCAGAAATGTAGAAGAGTTTAGCATGAAGCCTTTTCACCATAAACTTTTAATCTTTTCAGGTCACGGAAACGGCGAAAAATGCAACTGCATCCAACAGATGCTTGGAATTGGCCAAATCAAAAGGACTGGCGGAGGGTTACCTGCCTCAGCGTGAAGTGGCGTGGCCCGTCTCCTGGGCAGCTAAGCGTGCCATGATCACCAGTCGATTACATCAACTTTCAAAACCCATAGTGAGGGCATCGATGGACCACGTGCAGTTCAACCCAGATGCATTTCTAGTGAAACAGGCTGCTTTGAAAGGCGCAATTCCCAAGAGAATAGAAGATCTAGCACAACCCATAGTCCGTTAAGAGCGGGCGTCCTCCTCATTATAAACAATGCACGTGTGGCCTGGTGTAGTGTAATGAGGAATCAACTGAATTTAATGGATTGGAAAAGACAATAAGTGACAATACGATTTGACAGTCAGAAATAGTCACTGAAGTACATAAAGTATTATTTTTTAAGGACAAATCCTGTGGGATGTCGAGCTATTCAAAGACTTTCTTACTAAGTGCGGATGGTATATTTACAAACTTTCAAATAACCAAGAGGACTTCCAGAGGTGTTCCATTACTTAAAATTTGAATTCCGTACCAACATTGGTATTTGAGCCATTTCAGTATTAGTTGACTCTTGTATACTCTTTGTACAACTGGTCAGTCAAGTCATACATGTACAAAACTCCACATTACAAGACTTCTATACATATAATGATGACATTTTATTATTTATAGAATTTTTTTTGGTATATAATCATGTATTAAACTACGTATGTACAAAACTAGTAAGTTTGCTTGCAGTTTGATACTTTCATGCATGGGACATTCTCAATAAACCCACCATCAAACCAAATAGATTTCAAGCAGGAGATGGACAAAGACCTTTTTTATCCAATTTGATATCCGGTGCCTATTTTCAGGTTTGAACTGTCCTGCTGCTCATACAAGACAATGTATTAGTCCCAGCTCAGACTGGGGGAGCAGAAAGAGGTGCAAAACATCTAAGGACATATTTAATTCCAGATGTTGTTACACATATTTAAAGTATCTTTTAGGCAACCTGTAATCCAAGGACACTTTGCTAGTTGAAGCCCATTGAATGTACATTTAATTTTCCTCCTAATATATATCTTATAAAATATTAATATTAATCCCAGGATAGCCCCACGGCCCACCCCATGACCGGCAGGGTTCAGAATGACCCATGTGCCGACCAGAAACAGTGACCAGCATATTATCCTCTATATATATAATATATACCTGAAGAATTCAGACCTCTGCCAATCCTATACTCCTACATGATCATAGAGCCTAGTTTGATGGGTGCCATGGCAAGACTCATAATACCATTTACATTTTACATGGTTCATTCACTTACAGCAGGGGAAAAAATCAAGGATTTTCCAGGTCAATAATTTTAATTTTCCAGAAGTCTTCAGTACAATTACTCACAACAAAGATGAGCAAATTAACAAAGTTTAGAAACAAATTTGGCACAGTAATGCATGGCATCAGATCGCTGGTTCACCCAGGAGAAGAAAGTGTACTTCTGCCAGGAGTTTCCAGGAGTTCAACTTTATTTTTAACAATTTTCCATGACTTTCCATGTTAGCAATTAGATATCAGGGGTTTTAAGGATTTTCCAGGAGGCGTATGAACCTTGCATTTATTATATTTAACAAATCCAGGTTCTGCAGGGATTTGATATGATCTGCATGTAAGTATGTGCTCGTGTAATGTGTGCTTCAGTTAGATGACAGACCAACCTAACAATAAAATAAGAAATTCCCTACCACTGGCATGTGAAAACTTGGGGTGGAAAAAAAAACAAGCGTTTTGAAAACCCCAACATCTCGCCTTGCGGGGTCATCCGCCGAAGGTGCAGCAGTATTGAATGCATACATGTAGAGCAAACAATAAGGTCTGGAAAAGGCGATGTGATACAGACAATAATGTCTGGAATAGATTATCTGGGACAGACAATAACATCAGTCCCATGTGCGATTACTGGCATATAAGTTAATCCCATGTAGGATGGATAGGTCAGTGCTGTCGGATTACTGGTGCATAGAGCAGTCCAGTGTGAGATTACTACTGGATAGGTCAGTCCCATGTGAGATTACTGCTGGATAGGCCAGTCCTGTGTAGGATTACTGCTGGGTGGACCAGTCCCTGTGGGATTACTGCTGGATAGTCCAGTCCCAAGAGGGATTACTGCTGGATAGGCCAGTCCTGTCTGGGATTATTGCTGGATAGAAGAGTCTCGTATTGGATTAATGCTGGATAGGACAGTCCCGTGTGGGATTACTGCTGCATAGGCAGTCCAGTGTGGGATTACTGCTGCATACGGCAATCCTGTGTGGAATTATGGCTGGGAAGGCCAGTCCCATGGGAGATTACTGCTGGATAGGCTAAACCTGTGTGGGATTACAGCGGGATAGGTCAGTCTCATGTAGAATTATGGTTGGATAGGTCAGTCCCATGTGAGATTACTGCTGCATAGGCCAGTCCTGTGTGGAATTACTGCTGAATAGGCCAGTCCCATGTGGGATCACTGCTGGATAGGCCAGTCCGGTCTGGGATTACTGCTGGATAGGTCAGTCCCGTGTGGCATTACTGCTGGATAGGCCAGTGCCATTTGGAATTACTGCTGGATAGGTCAGTCCTGTGTGAGATTACTGCTGGATAGGCCAGTCCCAGATGGGATTACTGCGGGATAGACCAGTTCGGTCTGGGATTACTGCTGGATAGTTGAGTTCCGTATGGGATTACTGCTGGATAGGTCAGTCCCGTGTGGCATTACTGCTGGATAAGCCAATGCCATTTGGGAATACAGCTGGATAGGTCAGTCCCGTGTGGGATTACTGCAGGAGAGCTGTGACCTCGGAAAACATGAAACATGTCCACCAAGTTTTATAATCATCCCACGAAAGGTTCAACAAACTTTCCATGTACACATCTACCAACAAAAACCTTATCAATGGAAAGGTACAAAGTCTAAAATGCAATAATTAGGAAAAGAATTCATATTTAATGTCATATTTCTTAAATAGCACATGCACATCGTCGAATCACATTGAACTTGGGTAGCAAGTGTCGAACTCATCCAATGAAAGCTGACAGCTTCAGAAAACTTTCCATGTACAGGTGTACATCTATATACATGTACATTATTATTGGCAGATTACTTAGACAAAACCCTCAAAATATGAACAAAAATTAATATTTCATCTCCTAAATAGCACAGGTACATCTTCTAATCATAAGAAACTGTGGTGTACAGATGTACATGTGTACTTCAGCTAAACGCAAAAGTCCATCATTTGCCATAATTTGGAGAAATATTAATATTTCATCTAAAAAATAGCACCTGTACATTCTCTAATCATAAGAAACATGTGTACCAAGTTTTGTAATCATCCAATGAGAGCTGACAACTGCAGCAAACTTACCATGTACATGTACATGTATACATATAGAGGCCTATATGTACAATTTACCTAAACAGAAAACTCATTCATTTGCCATAATTTGGAGAAAAAATAATATTTCTTCTCAAAAATAGCACAAGTACATCCTCTAATCATAAGAAACATGTGTACCAAGTTTCATAATCATCCAATGAGAGCTGACAACTGCAGCAAACTCACCATGTCCATGTACATGTATGTAGAGGCCTACATGTACAATTTACCTAAACAGAAAACTCATTCATTTTCCATAATTTGAAGAAAAATTAATATTTCTTCGCAAAAATAGCACAGGTACATCCTCTAATCATAAGAAACATGTATACCAAATTTCATAATCATCCAATGACAGCTGACAACTGCAACAAACTTTCTAAGTACAGATGTACATGTGCACTTCAGCTAAACGCAAAACTCTATCATAGGGATTTTAACATTAGAGCACCCCAGGGGTAGTAGCCCCAGGTGGCATACCCACCCCCCATATTTTTTCTAGATTTTTTTTTAATTTGCTTAACCAAAAACCTTATCATTTCCAGGCAGGGGACACCGACACCGATGACGACATCCTCTTTCCCCTCTCACAATATCTCCCCTTTACTTCGTAACGCAAGATAAAAATAGATCAGTGGAAATCAGCAAGAATAGTTCTTATAGTTGTATAACCCGTGACAGACTGGCTGGTCTCACTTCAACCTGCGATCATCCGATTTATTGTTTTTGATTGTGCTAATCTTGTATACAAATTAAAGATTCTGACTGGTTTACATATAATTATTGGTCATATTCACTGCAATGATTTAATGAAGTGACCGTCTAAAAGAAAATAACAGTTTTCTGTTCATTTCATTTTCATTCATTACTTTGTTGCTGAAATGAAACAAAGCAATACATTTGTTCCAATTACCCAAACAATTTTCACAGCGACTAGCAGATTTACCATAGATTGTGTGCACAAAGAGGCTCAATGGGGATATTCAGGTTGACCAGCATCAATGTCTAAGACATTGATATGTAGTGATAGCTCAAATGAAATACCAGCTGCTTCCGTGCTGAAGTAAAAAAATGTACAGGAGACTTCTAGCAAATCTGAAGAAATGAAATACTGGCTCCCTCGACTTGCATGACATTGAAGTTTTTTTATTGATACTTCAGGTAAATCCCACAATATTTGCATATAAAATTAAATATTTTAGCCGTTTTACATAATCATCGGATAAATGTTGGAAGATATTCATTTCAATTAAACAAGGTTATTTTATGAAGAGAGGCATCGCCTGCTCTGGAGTACAGTTACGCAGTGTGCATACGCCCCCTTGTTAGGCCCCATGCAAGCGGAGATGTACAGGCTATTAATAGACACAAAGGCTTGATTCAATTATTACTTTGGGGAACATGGGGGTTACGCGTTCACGATTGATGACACAACAAAGCAGTGGATAAACATTCCAATTAGCAAACAATGTAATGTTGTACGAATAATCAGTTTTTTTATTGATAGACATTTTAGAAGTTGGGAACTAGTAACCAAACGAACTGTTACCAACGTAACCAAACGAACTGTTACCAACTGGGCCATCCGGACGGTATGGCAGCCCGTTCCTACACTCGTGAAACGGGCATAACATGCCGCTCTTCTCGTCACGCTAACCTGCCTGTTCACAGTGTGCCCCAAAGTCGAGAAGCTCCGTCAATATGGGGACTCTAAATTTACGAAAACGTCCGTTTTCCTGAACTGACCTGCACAAAGTATTCGGAAGTGGTCAGTTTTTCACGACTGCGATATTCACTTCCGGTCACGAATACTTAGGGAACTTACCGTATTTATTTCGAATCATGGATATGTCTATTTGTGTCGCTTTGTTAATCAATTTCACGATGGAAACAACAGCTAAACTTGAGAAAGAAATTTCATCTAGTAATTTTTTTGTTTGTTTAATTCGATTGTTATTTGTATGAAAGCAAACGTCCCTTTCCTCATCCGACTTGTGAAAAGTAATCTCCCAATGAACACCTGCACTTGACAGGTGTTGATTTCACATAACCATGCTAAAATGTGTAATAAATGCACAGTATAGCTCGATGTTATGGACACAAGTGTTATAGAATTCATTACAATGAAATCTATATGTATGACATGCAAGAGACTGGCTCTTGACTGACTGAATTAAAAAAAACTGATCATTAAAAAAGATTATGTTGCCAAAGTAACCATATAAATTATCTGAATGAGTTCATTTTTGATAGGGTTCTAGCTTTTGACTTTGTAAGTAACTCTTGAATGATGGACTGAAAGAAAAAGATTATGTTGCCATAGCAACCATATATATACACCACGAGGACTCAAATTTAATAGGATTCTGGGGGACAATAATATGGATATTCATAACAAGTTTTATGTTCCTGGGGTGAGTTGTTCTCTAGATATCTCGGCAATGATGTAACATATGCTGAACATAACAAAGGGGCATAACTCTGAGAAATGTAGACCGAGACTACTCAATTTTAATAGGGTTCTGCAGCAGAAGGATATGGATGTACACAACAATTTTGATGTTTCTGAGGTAGACCGTTCTAAAAATATCTTGGCAACGAGAAAGCTGTGACAGACAGATGGATTACATGACGACGACAATACCCTTCAGCCGAGGGGTGAAAACAGGACTGTACCTGTGTAGTTTCTCGTACATTCTGGTTATTAGACGGACCAAAATTTGGGGTTGACTGAATTACTAGTGTGTTAACAATAGTGTGCTGAATATTTCTCGAAAAACAAGAGTTGAAGCACACCTTTTCAGTGCTGCTCACAGCTCTTGAATCATGAAAAGTAACTCATCCGCTAGTCCAAGTGAGGGAACTGCTAAATAAACATTTTTTCAAAATAAAATGGGATTCGGTTACCTTTTCAACTGATGTGACCAACTGAGAAATAGTTCGGTCATGCAATCTGGCTCATACCAACACAATCTAATTAAAATTAAATCCTATCTGCTCCCCCATTTGAATATGTCGCTTACAGGATCTAACCGGCTTGCAGTAACTCGAGCGCCAACCAGTCCCGAGAACTCTTCATAGTGCTTTGAATACGACATTAATGGTAGGGGCTTTCTGGTTGAATCAGCCGGCATGCTGGCAGGGTATCTCCTGATGTTGCCACACATCAGACAGAGTGACGCCCTAATGCGGGGTAGATATATGGACTAGTCCTTGGCATAAACCTCGGGTTGAACAGGTATGATGAATCTATCCCCTTCTCCCTGACTGCAAGTAGTCCAAATGCGGTCACGATGTCATATGATAATGCAGTCAAATATTCATGACCTGGGAGCTCTGAACACCAAATTCAATTTAAATCATAAGATCCTACATAGCGACATGTACTATTGGGGAGCATTGATAGGATATTAATTTATTAAGTTTGATACCAATATTGTTGTACTGACACCCATCATGTGAAGGACATTATAAAAGTCAAAATGAAAATCTCTAGCTAGGAAATTTCACCCCATTGGTATTGATTCTTTCCAGGAGAGAGTTGATGAAATAAGTGAATACTCAGAATGATAATGACAATGAGGTGATAAACATTACGTCACAGACAACAAATTTTAAATTTCAGGCAATTCATTTATTTCACAGTGACAATTTTACATGAGGGGATCAGTTAACAATTTGGTATATGTACAGATGCATGTAGTTTCTACGAAGTCCTCGTAACACATTAGTTGGGTCATGAGGTGTCCATGTCGCTCTTCCCCTCACCTTTCCGTGATGCGAGATATTCCTTGTACTGTGAGGGTGTGTTTTTTAATGTGTTAATTTTTCGGCGGATTTGTTTCGGCGTCTCCTGGTAGTAGTTCTTCGGATCTCTAGCCATAGCCTGGAAGAAAAACAAATTGAGTCAAAAAATTACAAACATTTACAAGAAATTTACATCTTCACAGTGTTTACGGTAATTCCCCAAATGAATCGATCACCGGACGTGATATTAGAGGTGGTAAACCAGAGGGTGATCAATTTATTGCAAATGATTGGCAATTCCAAGGAGTTCAGGTATTCAGTGAATGAATCAGAAAGAGTCCAGTTACCAAAGCCGCCAGTTTAGAAATTTTGCCAGCGCATAATTGAGTTGTTTGAAATTCTATTCGAGTGGCTAAGGGTTTGATTGAATACAATTCAGCTAAATGGGGTTTGTGAAGTGCATATTGAGCTGAATTACCCCGTTACCCCTCAGACAACTGTGGCTAAACGTTTCATAGGAAACAAAAGCTTTGTAGAGGGAGACTACTCTATTGTTGTCTTTGTCAAAGACAACAGAGTAGTCTCCCCCTTTATAATAGAAATAGCCAATTCTGTGTGATTAGACCAGAATTCTGGCACTCGCCCCATCCAAACTTTGCGCTCTCGTATATTCCTCATCGCATACAAAATTCCATATGCTCAGACAAATTTACAGTATCCAGGGGCTTTCTGGGTCCGCTTGATCTGAATGTTGTCGACGGCAATAGCCAGAGACTTTGGGCTAAACGGTCATGGCAGAAAAGAGTCTGTTCTTCGCCATTAACTTATACCCCATCACCTCTTATACGGAAGTGTGGGTATTGTGTCACATCAATGCCCCATTGCATGGAGACTGATGTTTGTGATCGCTCAGTGGAAAGGCCAAGCTGAGTTTGGAGAAGAAACTGGTGCATGTCCATGGAAATTTGTCCATGGACTTGCGATATTTCATGAGCGCAAGTATGGTCTGGTGCGGGTGCCAGGATTTGGTATCCTGCCATCCAGACAGCTGGGGTGCATGCATGGGGGAGTTCACTAGGCCTGAATGGGCAGTTTCTGAATGTCACTGAAACAAATTAATTTATAACAGCCAAGTCTAATAGTCCAACTAATGTCTACAGTAATTTGATCACTTCAAACACATTTTAGAAACTAGTTCACAATGGGTAATGCTCCACAAGATGTTAGCAAAAAAACTGGGCCCACCTCTGCTCGGCAGAACTGATCGGAAAATAACTTCTTGGGAAGTCATCCAAAATGAAAATAACCGCCACGTGTGCTTCCCAGTTCCGTAAAAACCATAACCGTGAATCCAGAACACAGTGGACTTTATCAATGAAATCAGTTTCCAAGTGAACAAAAATAATCATATCGAGAGGACTTGCATATTCAGCAATGATTTGATCGGTTTTCTAGTACATGTACGTCACATGTATTTCTAAAATGAAAGACTTCGATTTTCAAACTTTTACATACACCCTGCACAATGGATTTCTGTGCATTATGGAATGGAAGTTCTTTACAGTTGAGGTACAGCTTGAACGAATTGAAAATATGCTCCAAAAGATGAATTTCCAATAATTTTTTTTCGATGTTTGCAGTTTAGTTCGATAGATCCACACATCTGGCAGGTATTCATTCAGAGATCAGATAATAATATTACTAAAACTGTATTCAGCAGATGTTCAGATCACTGTGGCGGTCACTTTTTTCTTGTCGTTTCCGAAAATGTCAATAAAAAGGGTCAAGGGGGCAGTGAGGCGGTCCATAAGAAACATTCAATTTTCTATTGGCCTTATCAGACTCAATTTATCAAGTGGTAGAGCCTTGGTGGTGTGAAGGTAACTTGAACAATCTGATTATTTTCGTCAGCGGATGTAGGAGAGAGGTTTACTTCGGACAACCCTACATGAACAAATCCAATCTAATTTTTTAGCTCATCTGGGCCGAAGGCCCGATGGGCTTATGTCATGGTCTGACTGTCTGTCGTCCGTCGTCCGTCGTGTGTCGTCCGTCGTGCGTAAACATCTTCTTCTCTGAAACCGCTTGGCCGATTAAGCTGAAACTTGGCATGCATGTTCCCCCCAATGAGTACACCAGAATTTGTTCATGCAGTGTCGATAGGATTTCAAATATGGCTGCCATGGTGGCCATCTTGAATTTGCCAGTGAAATCTTGTCATCATTATTTTTCGGTAACTACTTCATAGATCTTTCTCAAATTTGGTACACTGGTTCCCCTTTGGGTCTAGTTGTACAAAATGTGTACATTATTCCAATTTGAATATCCAATATGGCCACCAGGCGGCCATCTTGGATTTCCCCATGAAACTTTGTTATCGCGATTTCTCAGGAACTGCTTCGTGGATCTTTCTCAAATTTGGTACACAGGTTCCCCTTGGGGTCTAGTTGTGCAAGATACCTTTTGTGGCCTGATTCAGAAATCCAATATGGCTACCAGGTGGCCATCTTGGATTTCCCGATGAAACATTGTCGCGATTTCTCAGGAACTACTGAGTGGATCTTTCTCAAATTTGGTACACCGGTTCCCCTTGGAGTCTAGTTGTCCAAGATACCCTTTCTGCTTCGATTCGAAAATCCAATATGGCCACCAGGCGGCCATCTTTGATTTTTCCATGAAACATTGTTATCGTGATTTCTCAGGAACTACTGCATGGATCTTTCTCAAATTTGGTACACCGGTTCCCCTTGGGGTCTAGTTGTGCAAGATACCCTTTCTGCTTCGATTCGAAAATCCAATATGGCCACCAGGCGGCCATCTTGGATTTCCCTATGAAATTTTGTTATCGTGAATTTTCAGGAAATTACTGCATGGATCTTCGGTACAGGTTACCCTTGTGGTCCAGTTGTGCAAGATACCTTTTTTGCTCCATTTCGAAAATCCAATATGGCCGCATCTTGAATTTCCCATGAAACTTTATTATCATGAAATCTTTGGAAATTACTGCATGGGTCATTTAGTGTTCAGGGGGGACAACACAAGTTAGAAACTCATCTATTGCAGTTCTTTAGAGCTACTTTCTCCAGTTACAGCCAGATGAGCTACAGTGCCGTGGCACTATCTTTTTATTTTTATTGATTTGAAAGGGAGTCTAAAAGGGATTGAATTGTTTGAGACCTTACATTACCTCATATTCAGCTTCAGTAAGCTATTTACTCTAATTTGTTCAATGGGTGTGGGATCATGATGATAAATGCCATAATTTTCAATTGATAATTATTTATAAATTTTTGGCATATATTTCACAGCATGTAGACAGCGTGCCATTGATTATCTCACCTTATAATCTTCCCCGTATTTCTCCATCATGTACACACAGAATTGTACTGTGGGGTTGGAGACTCTCATGGTGCTGCTCTGTGGCTGATTGGCTTCGTCCTCCAGTTCTGGGGTAGAATGTAAACATGAGAGTGACACTCACAAAACGCCTCGGCTTCCCCCAAGCATATAAGAAATATGCTGAGACTGTGCAACATATTATGGCTATAGGCTTAATCATCATCCAGAATTATTCTTTTTAGAGAATATCATCAATTCTGCAGATATAACAGCTATATTCAAGAATATATATCACAAAATCATATTAAAATCTAGATTAATACACAAAAAGAGTCATAACTCTGTAAAATAAGGGCCGAGACGAATCTTTTTTCGTAGGCTACTAGACTACAACAATATAAACAAGTTTCCAAAAATTTCCCGCACAGTTCTTCAGATATAACTGGTTACATTCAAGCATATCCAAGATTAGTACACCCGAAAAGGGGCATAACTTCATAAATAAGGGCCAAGATGATGATTATTTTTTGTATGATTCTAGAATACAACTAGATAAAGTAAGTTTCCAAAATTTAGCAGCTGTACCGAACATGGATCTGCAGATAGAACTTGTACGGTATATTCAACTACAGATCACAAAATCGGACATTATTAAATCCGAAAGGGGCATAACTCCATAAAATATGGGCCGAAACAACTAATATTTTTGTAGGCATCTAGACTACAACTAGCTGTACAAAATACAGTTAATTATATATAACTGGTTCCATTCAAGTATATATCACAAAATCAGAAATAACTGCACCGAAAAAGGGGCATAACTATGTAGAATAAGGGCCGAGGCGAGTAATTTGTTGTTGGCTTCTAGAATACAACCATATAAATAAGTTTCCAAAATATAATAGCTGTATCGAACGAAGTTCTGCAGATATAGTTTGTTACATTCAAGCATGTAGGACAGAAATAAATATATATGTAAAGGGGCATAACTCTGACTTAGGACTAGATAAATAAGTGTTCAAAATTTGGTAGTTGTGTCTCAAGCGGTTTTGCCTAAAATGCGGTAACGGACGGACATGGCGACGACAATACCCCAAGGTCAAAATGGCCGAGGGGTAATAAAAACATCAAATGGTGTTTGACAAAAGGAGGGTGTATATATAGGTCAAATGCTAATGGCTAAAGCAGAGAGTTATGATAAAATTGGAAAGTGAAATGACGTATGTCAGATAATGATAATTGTAAAAGGAACACTTTGAAATCTATACCATCGACTCTTCGAAAACTCATTATTTCGGAGTTGCCTGACAATAGCTGACCAAAGCTCAGTACGTATTCCACTGGCAGGATGTACTACAGGTCCATATAACTGTTTTCTACAATACCTTGAGCCACGTACGCTTTACGTGGGGCAGCTGGCGATTGCTCTTGTTTTGCAATTACTTTGCCTGGCCCAAGAAGATCCTGAAAGACAAAGACTAATAGTAAAGTGTTTGCTTCAGAGTCTACAGATTATCATTTTAATTTCACACAGCACATTTGGTAGGTGATGTACATGTACATGTAAGCCCAGCTGACAAAGTAATGACAGAAGTACATTACCAAGAAGTATGCATGATGTAAGTGAATATTATTTAATGTCAATTTCAACTATATTTCAGTCATATCATGCCTTTTGGATCCCATTCCTTTTTCACACTCGGCATGCCGGGAACCCCTTGGGTAGGGTCCTATTCCTTTTCACACACAGGAACCCCACAGGCGCCCCAGGTAGTTCCCTCTTACGACAAGCTATCTGAGGCCTATTCTTACCAGGCCTTGGGGTGTGACACCCCAGGTCAACCCCTGCATCCTTAGATTATATTACCTAGAATGCATTTGCCACTGCTTCCCTGCTTATAACACATGATGTAAAATATTATTTGCGCAGTAAGATGGGTATTATGTGATGTGTTTGTGCAGATTCAAAACAAAAATCGAATGAATCATCATGGGAGATGAGCTGATGCTGGAATTCTAATACTCAGCCTATGAAACATACACCCATAATCTTAGTCACACCGAACACACTTTTGCATGTTGTCTTGCATGTGTAGGGGCTGTGCAAGAGTCTGGTGGTGTTGGCTGTTTGGCAAGTGCCAGTGGCATCTTGCTAGTCTAATCTAATGTTACAGACTTCTAGTTAATTTACTCTGGTCATGCATATCCTAATACCCTCCAGAAATATTAATTCTTTCTAAATACATTTTGCAGTGGTGGGCGGATGGGGGAAATATCATGAAAATTATACATATATAGTCTAATTCAAAAAGGGCCGAGCTGCAGTAATGCTTTAATTGGGGGTGAACAGATCATGGATTATCGATCCGATATTTTTGAGTGTATTCTGACTGGTGTATGGAAGTTTCATCTTTCTCATCAGGAATATCATTCAGGAATAAGCTTATGCAGTACCTTTGTCTTTGGAATAACCAGAGTTTTGTTAGGATCGGCAGACAGTCCCATCTCTCTCAGATTCTGCGATGCAGATTTCCTGTCATTCCAAGCCTTCTTGATTGGACCACTGAAACATGTATCAGTTGAAATAATGGAGATATAGGAAACCAATGCACCACCCACCCCACAAGGAAAAAAAACAAATAAAAAAAAACAAGAGCCCTGGAAGGGGCTTTAATATATGCCCGCATATCTGGAATACATTGGTCCAAATTTAAAGGTTGTTTAATAGACTTGATTCCAATTGGTAGCTAGCAATCCAGAGAAAGGTCTACAATTTTGTGCTTCTGAGAATGTAACATATATCACATCTTATATAATTGGATGATAAAGTAAAATGAGTTTAACTCTTGGTAACTAGTTGACCTTGAAGCAAGAGCCGAGAGCTCACATATCTCACACTGAAATCGACAATAGTCAAACACAAGAAAATAGTAGTTTTCCTGCAATTGGATTCTTTTCAGACGAGAGTTTTTCATGAAGGAAGAAGTGATGAAGTAAACCTTCGTTCTTGAGTTGATAAACAGGTATGAAGTTCATAAAGGACCCCTCTCTCCATTAAATTAGTAAATGTATGGTTTTTATTTCACAAAAATTTAAGTAAATGTAGCTGTTTGAAACATGGGAGACAACTCCACAGGACAAATGCCATATACATGTAGGGGAGAGAACTTTGAATATTCCAACCTAACACATATACAGGGTTCATACACT
Source organism: Hanleya hanleyi (assembly GCA_036873755.1). Classification (NCBI taxonomy): domain Eukaryota; kingdom Metazoa; phylum Mollusca; class Polyplacophora; order Lepidopleurida; family Hanleyidae; genus Hanleya; species Hanleya hanleyi. The sequence goes on from JAVTVY010032612.1 coordinate 40,409, forward strand.
TACAGAGAACCAAAATTCCATGACTTTTCCATGACTTTCCAGATGCCCAAAACAAAATTCCAGGACCAATATTCGGAAAAATTGTGCAAGAAGATGTCCATAAACATACCCACTCTCCTGGTATGTTCTGACCCGACATTGTCTGAATATTTACTGTGGTCATATTCACAGTTCCGTAAATATATGTAGTATATATATACGTCAGAGCAATGTTTCGTGATAATTTCGGGAGTTATCTTCAATAACTCCACAGGCATATCTCTCTTCAGGGGCCGCCTTTTAATACAGGAAGGTGTTAGCCATCAAATCTTCGATTTGCGTAGCAGTTTCTTTAAGTTTCTCCGCTTCTTTAATCATCCGTTAGAAGTCAGAAATAATATTCCTATTTTCAGTGACTGGTGTTGGTATAGAAGAAAAACCCTTGGGCAGCAGTAAGATGTCGTCATGGGACAGCCTCAGTTTAGAGATGTTTCTGATGTATGTCATGGCTAATGCAATTTCCACATATCTCAACATATTTCATATGTTTACTTTTCTTGGATCGTTGTTTCTGGTGAGTTGTATAGTTTTCATTCTGCCTCTTCGAGTCAGAGTGAATTCAGTAGAGTCAGTAATTAGCTTCGAAGATCTGTGTAAATTTCTCCCTCTTCCAAACGCAAAAGCCGGAGGGTATGGACATCAGTAGGTTGTCGTCATCAGACCGCCTCAGTATAGAGTTGTTTCTCATGTTAGTCTTGGCTAGTACCAATCTCGCTTCGCGAGATCCTTATCGACATTTTTCAACATATTTCATATGTTTACTTGTCTTGAGTCGTTCCTGTTCTTTTCTGTTGATGGTATTCCTGTCTAATAAGTTCCCATTAGACAATTGTATGGCACATTAGGTTTAGCACCTTTTTATGCGTTGAGTTGATGTCGATCTCAGGGATTTCGACGTAATAAGTGTTGTCATACAGCTGAGCGTAGGCTCCAGCTATATACCGATCATTGTCTAGAATAACAGTCGTGTTATTCTTATCCAATTTGGTGATAACTATAATTCAAGTCATCGGACCTCAGTTTACTGAGCGACTTCCGCTCCCCCGTAGATAGACTATCTCCGTATACGCTTCGCGTATATGAAGTTAGCTCAAGTCTTGTGGCATACAGATAAATCTCCGTGCTGTTCAATCCAAGTGGTGACTGGAATTCGGAATTCGCGCCAACCACCCGTCGTACAGCTCATTCTCTAGCCAGATATCGTTGAACCGGCACTTTCCCGGCATAGCCTAAAGCTTTGTTAGTTTAGCCTGGTTTTTTTTTTCACTTGCACGCTTCGATGAATAAACAAAATGGCGACCGTTTCACTACAGAAGACGTCAAGAGTTATCGTTCTTGAATACGGTAATTTCGGGAACCTCGAAATAATCGTCAATGATCCACGTGGCAAAAGGTTTCCGATATTCTGCCGCGGTTTTCGTATAACGTAAACACCGTATGAAATTACCAAAGAATTCTAGATTTACCCCAAGTTCTTTTCGACCACGATTTTCGTTTGACAAGTTTAGAAATTGAAATTCAAACAAATACATGATGGACATTATATTGAGAGCAAGAAATACAAAATTTCATGACTTTCCCTGACCCAAGCTTAATATTCTTTATTTCCCTGACTTTCCAGGACCTGGAATAGGCAACATTTTTTTACATGATATTCCAGAAATTCCATGACCCGTACGAACCCTGCATATAGTCAGCTAAACTTGATTCAGTTTTGGTGGACTGTGACCTTGACGTTTGACAAATTGATCTCAAAATGTATGGCTCCTCTTTGCCATGCGTTAAGGTATACTCAAAGTTTGGTACCAATCCATACCTTGAAACTTGAGATATTGCATGGACAACAAATGTTAATGGATGAATGGACAGAATGCAACATCGTATTACACGACCTCATCTTTGACAGGCATATGAAAATGTGACTTTTAATGATTTCTTGATTTTGGGGTCACAGTGACCTTGACCTTTTGATCCACATTTTGGTATGTAACACATGTCCCTCTAATGTATCTACTGGCAGAAAAAAGTTATTTTTAATGATTTCCTGATTTTGGGGTCACAGTGACCTTGACCTTTGAACTTGACCTAAATTCTGGTACACTGGTTCGTCTTCCCTCAATGTATCAATGGACACAAAAAATCATGATTTTTATGAATTTCGTGATTTGGGGGTCAGTGTCCTTGACGTTCGGTCTTGACCTACATTTTGGTACGCAACACATCATGTTCTCCAATTTCATGATTTTGGGGTTACAGTGACCTTGACCTTTGACCTTGACTTACATTTTGGTATGTGACACATCGTGTCCCCCTAATGTTTCTACTGACACCAAAAAAAAATTGGGGTCACAGTGACCTTTGATCTTTGACCTTGAACTAATTTCCAGTTCACTTCATTTCTCCCTATTGACACTTCATTTCCCCCTATTGAATCCACTCACAAAAAAATTGTAATTTTTAATGATTTCCAGGTCACACTGAACTTTGGTCATAGTGACCTTGACTATTGACCTGGATCTAACTTTTGGTACATGACAAAATGGCTCCCCGTAATTTCTCAATGAACTAAAAAAAATCATGATTTTTTTTACAATTTCATGATTTTGGGGTCACAGTGACCTTGACCTTGGCCTACATTTTGGTAGGTGACACACTGTGTCCCCCTAATGTATCTACTGACACAAGAAAATGTTATTTTTAAGAATTTCCTGATTTTGGGGTCACAGTGACCGTTGACCTTCGGCCTTGACCTATTTTTTGGTATGCGACACTTCATTTTCCCCCTATTGAATCCACTCGCAAAAAATTAGAAATTTTTAATGATTTCCTGATTTTTCGGTCACACTGACCTTTGACCTCTCACCTACATTGGTATACAACACATCGTCCCCCCCTAGGGCATCCACTCACCAAAAATTAGAACTGCAGATAGAAAACTGTCAACGATCAACGATTTCCTGATTTTAGGCAACAGTGACCTTTGACCTCTGTACCAATTTTAGTACGTGACACATTGTCTCCACCTAGCATATCCACTCACAAAAATTGCAACTGTGGATAGAAATCGTTCACAGATATAGACCCGACACGAACACTTCAGGGATTTCCTGTTTTTCAGGCCAGTGACCTTTGACCTTGACCTTCATTTTGGTACGTGACACATCATACTCCCCATAAGGGATTCACTCACCAAAAATTGGAACTGTAGATAGAAAACTGTTCCAGATATAGACCGGACACGAGGGACGGACAGACGGATGAGCGGACGGACAGACAGACGGACGGAAACCGCCATCACATAATACGTCCGCCTTTTGGCGGGCGTATAAAAATTACAGAAATTATTTTCACAGAGAGCACAGCACATCACAAATTAAATACACCAATTCCATCAATTGTTGTGTCTAACAAGTTTTAATATCTTGAAATCAACAAAACACCTCAAGGTGAACTTTACATATACAATTCTAGCTCTTGTCTTCACTGTCTTCCGATCACAATCGACTTGGAGAAAATGGTCAAGTACAAGAAAGAGTCCAATGTGCATGCATCGTTCTTAAACGTTAATAACATAGGCCTTGACCTATTTTTTGGTATGCGACACTTCATTTTCCCCCTATTGAATCCACTCCCAAAAAATTAGAAATTTTTAATGATTTCCTGATTTTTCGGTCACACTGACCTTTGACCTCTGGCCTACATTGGTATACAACACATCGTCCCCCCCTAGGGCACCCACTCACCAAAAATTAGAACTGCAGATAGAAAACTGTCAACGATCAATGATTTCCTGATTTTAGGCAACAGTGACCTTTGACCTCTGTACCAATTTTAGTACGTGACACATTGTCTCCACCTAGCATATCCACTCACAAAAATTGCAACTGTGGATAGAAATCGTTCACAGATATAGACCCGACACGAACACTTCAGGGATTTCCTGTTTTTCAGGCCAGTGACCTTTGACCTTGACCGTGACCTTCATTTTGGTACGTGACACATCATACTCCCCATAAGGGATTCACTCACCAAAAATTGGAACTGTAGATAGAAAACTGTTCCAGATATAGACCGGACACGAGGGACGGACAGACGGATGAGCGGACGGACAGACAGACGGACGGAAACCGCCATCACATAATACGTCCGCCTTTTGGCGGGCGTATAAAAATTACAGAAATTATTTTCACAGAGAGCACAGCACATCACAAATTAAATACACCAATTCCATCAATTGTTGTGTCTAACAAGTTTTAATATCTTGAAATCAACAAAACACCTCAAGGTGAACTTTACATATACAATTCTAGCTCTTGTCTTCACTGTCTTCCGATCACAATCGACTTGGAGAAAATGCTCAAGTACAAGAAAGAGTCCAATGTGCATGCAACGTTCTTAAACGTTAATAACATACGGTAAGTTCCCTAAGTATTCGTGACCGGAAGTGAATATCGCAGTCGTGAAAAACTGACCACTTCCGAATACTTTGTGCAGGTCAGTTCAGGAAAACGGACGTTTTCGTAAATTTAGAGTCCCCATATTGACGGAGCTTCTCGACTTTGGGGCACACTGCGAACAGGCAGGTTAGCGTGACGAGAAGAGCGGCATGTTATGCCCGTTTCACGAGTGTAGGAACGGGCTGCCATACCGTCCGGACGGCCCAGTTGGTAACAGTTCGTTTGGTTACGTTGGTAACAGTTCGTTTGGTTACTAGTCCCCAACTTCTAAAATGTCTATCAATAAAAAAACTGATTATTCGTACAACATTACATTGTTTGCTAATTGGAATGTTTATCCACTGCTTTGTTGTGTCATCAATCGTGAACGTGTAACCCCCATGTTCCCCAAAGTAATAATTGAATCAAGCCTTTGTGTCTATTAATAGCCTGTACATCTCCGCTTGCATGGGGCCTAACATGTTGTGAAAACAAGTCATCATCCAATGCATGGTTAGAATAGGTAAAGTACATGGACGAAGAACCAGGGATTCATACACGTCAGTTCTACGTGCCGAATTTCGGTTCGTAGATTGAGTTTTAAAACTCAATTTTTCAGTTCAAAACTCAATTTTTTTTAGTAAAAAAATATTTATACTCAATTTGTGTGTTGGAAACTGAATTTTCAAGCTTCGTAAATTCGAAATTTCAATACCCGGTTGTCGGGAAATCATCTCATGGTCGCGGAAGCACATGTGAATCTGTTGGCAGCAACAACAACGTCAAATGTAAACTCCGTCAACCGCTCTGAATTTACCTCAGGCGAGTGTCTGTTAACGGGATAGGCTATATTCATTTGAGACTGGTTTATCCGAGGTAATTTTAGTTACATCGACGTATATTTCCGTGAAAGAATTCCGAATACTTATTAACCGTAATTTCACCATGTTCACTGACAATCGATGAGTCGCCATTTTTGTTTGGTTTCGTTTTCGTTCCTTCCATTCCAAGTTCTAACGCAGGGAAATACAAACGATACTGAATGAACACACGTTGTTTTCGTAGAATGCCAATCGTAAGTATTTCTTTGTGTATTCTGTGTGGTCTGTCTTGAGAAAATAGTAATACTGTATCATTTTCACTTTGGTTTGATCAAACGAAAGTTGACACGACCGTAGGCTACAGTGTGCGTTCTGAGCACATGACAAGGGAGTGAACTCTTCCTGCCGTGACATAGACGGTCGCTTGCAAGCGTTTTTGAAGTGTTTCGTTTTTTTGTTAACAATATTCTATCAAAACAATATCATCATCAAGATTCCTATTATTTGTGGAATCCAATGCAATCATCGTGTAACTATTTTATAAACCAGTATGATTTTGTTTTTCATCGTTTCTTTCTGACAACAGAATGATGGAAATGAGTAAATGCAATCAACAACACAAAATGATTTTAATTACACAAAAGGTTAAAAATACATGAATTGGTAACAGTAGACAAGGTTCAAAGAAGATAATATGTACCATGGTTTGTAACAAAAATATATACTCAACTTCGGGGGGGAAAAATGACCCTGGTTTGTAAAAAATTTATATACTCAACTGTAGGGGAAAAAATGCAGATAAATTTTATTTTAACTCAATTTGACTGTAAAAAAACTCAATTTTCCGGCTTTCGGTTCGTAAAATTTGGACTTCTATGAATCTCTGAGAACATGTGTGTTCCGGTCCCAGCCACACTATTGGATGATGTATTGTTTACGTTTAGAGAAGCAGCGTATGCGCATCTATAGGACTCTTTCTTGTAGTTGGCCATTTTCGTCATGTTGATCAGGTTAGGTTTAATACCTTATATGCAGGGGTTGAAATGTTCCAAAATTTTTACCTGTCCCAGGTGACAGGTAAATTTTTTTTCTACCGGTCTCCTCTAGATTCTACCTGTACAAAGCAATGCGGTCTGAGACGGACGAGATATATCACTCTGTTAATAATTCATGACGTACAGCTGGTTGAGTAGACACTCATTTTTTCATCTTCAACACATAATTATGTTGTTGACTGGTCACTTAAAAGTTTCTTCAATTGTTACTCAAGACCGTCACTCATGAATTATTGATTTAACAAGTATGAACATTAACGAACACAAAGTGTATGTTTCTTTGTTTTCAGCAATTTATTTATTTTTCATAATAAAAATTCAAAACATTACATTATTTGATAAGTCAATAAATTCATGAATTTTAAGCAATCTCGCAATATGTTTGCTATTTTATCCAAGTTACTTCTGCCAATCAAAAGTGAAATACACGTATTGCATGATTCACTTTATGAATAAACTAATTAATTGCAATTCTACCAACAAGTGTTTGTTATTTTGTTACCATAAATTGAAACAAACTTATTGCTTGATTTGTTCCATAAATTTATTTTAACATCTTCAGAATGAATTTAGTGACTAGTAGATTTAATATACAACATGCATTCTTGTTGACTGTTTCCTGCATGATCAGATAAAATTATATTAGTCTGTGTTGTAGCAGACAACAATGAACATAAACTATCTGATGAAGTATTATTTCACATTTTGAACAAACATATGTTCACCAGACGACTTCACAGTCTCTTTAGAAATCAAATAGAGAAACATTTGAGAAAAGCAAACATAAAGATCACTAAGTTCTCGTCCAGAAGTTTCTCTCTCAAGCCTAAGGCCTTTGCCCTGGTTTCCGTTTTTTTGAGTTGGGTCCAAATTTGTTTCATGTAACGAGCTTGAATAGCTCTTTCCCTGTGAGCGACCCAGTGAGTGACAGTCCCTTTCGACTTTGGGTGTACAAGAGCCTTGATGCCCGAAAGTTCTGCAGTTGTGATCAAAAGCCGCCACTGCAACCTGCTGTTGGCGTAAAATTGATGGAGCCCGTCTAGAAGTTGATGCACATCAGCTTGGTAAGCAATGTTTTTTGTTGCATCTTTAATTGCCAACTCGAGGCGGTGGTTTGCGCAATGCAACTGGAGGGCTCACGGGATTTCCTCTTCGATTAATTTACACATGTTCATCATAACGGTTGGCCCATCAGTTGCATTGAACGCAGTGACAGTTCTTTACATCTACATCCAGTTCTCTGAATGTCTCAAAAAAACTGTTCTCTTACACCTGTGGCAGTTGCACGACTTGTCAAGTCAATTCGAGGTTGACAGTTAGTGTCCAAATATGAAACAAAGAAGCTTTCTTCTTCCAAATTAGAACTATCTGTGGAACCATCTAATTCTACGGCAATAAATTCGGACCGATTTATTTTTTTGCAGTTTTTCATCTAGCTCAGCCTTCGCTATATAGTGAATAAATTGGCGGGCCTGTTTATCACTGTTGTAGTGCTCTGTTATTTTCACGCTTCCATAATTTTTGTTCTGAAGTTCAGTTAATTTTGTAAAGTCAGTAAACGACTTTTCATGCTTTCCGAGGTGAAATGCTGTATTAAATAAAATTCTAATCAAGTCCATGTCATGCTTTTCCATGTTCATAACAGCCTTTACAATTGGCTGGTCAGCAGGGGACGTGTTTGAATTTAGGATAGCCAAGTTGACATTTGTTTTATCCAGTTCGGCAAAGAGTTTGATTGCCGTGAAGAGCTCATCCGTCTGCAATCAGTCTTCAAACATCAACGGTCGGTTGAATTCTCCGCCATTATATTTGTAGGTGTCACGTGATCAGCAACGTATCATGCGAATCACGTGACAGGCCATACGAAGATATTGGCGGAAATTCAACAGGTCGTTGATGTTTGAAGACTGATTGCAGACAGATGAGCTATTCACAGCAATCAAACTATTTGCCGAACTCGATAAAACAAATGGACAGAGAGCTGGGAGGGGTTGTTTTATTGCCGGATGGAGCCGAACGACTCATGAAGCCGTGTGATCCCGGAGTGTACATAAAAGTTCATTGAGAGGCATCATGGCGTAGTAGGAACGAACGAAGCCATGTCAACTTGGCTAAATTTAGGAAGGCTGCATGGCTGATTTTGTGATGTCCACTGCTCTCATGTGAACGTACATTTTCAAGTCTCAAAGAATCACACCCAGTTACAAATTTGTTTTTGTAACTGCCTTGATTTGATACAGCATATTGTTGGCAATAACTGCAAAAAATCTTGCCCAAACTTGAATGTCCGCAATTTTTTGTTTGCTGTTTCATTCACAGTCGCCCCCAGGGTTGTTGGTTGTCTTATTTGATGTAGATTGCCTAGTTCCACTCTGATTCCAACCCTGCGTTGATGAAGAATGGGGCCATTTGAGAAAACGATCCATTTTTGTGCAAAATAGATACAACAACAAACCGTTACTACCGACAGTTGCGCGTTCGAGGGAACCCCACACATACTGATGATGTCAAATACAATCAACGGAAAACCCCTCCCAAATGGCATGACGTAGTACGCAAGAATAGACCTTCCCTTTCTGGTTTTCGCGAAATGCGGTAACAACAACACGCATTCACTGTTTTCCGAGACAATTCGCAGATAATAAACTTGACTCAGCCTGGATTTTTAATCTTTACTGAACTAAGGATTACATTGCTTGCGACAGGTGAATATTTTTTTTAGCTGTCGCCGATGAAATTTACTTTTTGCACGCTGATATGGGGTTACGGTAATTTCCCTAATAATTCACCTTCCAAATTTAATTCAAAAACGGCCGATTTTTCCACTGTCGTGATTTTCTCCATCCTAATAAAACGAAAACGGGAGCATTTTTAATATCCCCGTGAAACAATAAATTCGAACACTCCCGTTTTCGTCGCGGAGTTCGTGCCGCTGAAAGTCAAGTGAATTTTTTTCTTATTTTTTGTTATATGTCTCATTTTCTTTAATAAACAGATGATATGGTAGGACAAAGATATAAATGTTTCCCTCTGTTTGTCCCTGTCAGGGCTTCGGCGTAATAGTTAGTATGTACACAACTGCTTTGTCGAGGGAGCCATTATTTCATTTCTTCAGACCCGCATAACATGCTCCATACATTTTGACTGCAGCACGGGATCAGTTGAGTATTTGAGCTACGGGGAGATGTCAATAGACATTGATGTTGGTGTTTTATTCACTCGCCAATCCAGAACAACGTTTCCATGTAATAAAATGACAGACTTGTTTCCAACAACAGGATAATCCATTGTTAGTTTGAAAAAAGAAAAGAGAGAAACAAAAAAAAACTTATGCAGAGTACCCTCGTCTCGACAGTCTGTGTGAACGAAACGATCGTTGGTGTGTCAATTACGCAAATCCGAAATGGCCAGAATGAAAAGTCGGTCAGATGAAAATTGAGTTTATCTCTTTTCGAAAATTGAGTATATTATTAATTTTGGGCTAGAATAACCACTGAAGTAATTTAATAATTTGAAAGAGACTCAGAGCAAAAATATAGGAAATATAGGACATTTTTCAGAAATATAGGAAAATATAGGACAACTAAAAAAATATAGGACTTAATTGAAGGCCTGCAGATCTGATGTGTTTTCGGGTGGTCGGATGGGAAGATTTTAATGGGGGATGTTTTAGCTCTATATCGCAGTAGGTGTTGCTAGCCTAGGCACACATCACGACAACATCTGTTGTCAGAAGTAAAACTAATTTATTTTTCACGGTTGAGAGCCTATTTTGGCCTGGAAGTCTGAAAAATTTCCGGTAAACAAACGCGGGGTGGAAGTCGGCCATTTATCCTCTCTCTTCGCGTTCCCCACCTTCCCTGTTTTCTTGGCCGGCTTTGCACAGCTTTGTATGTAGAATTCTTTTACCGGGACTCGGTCATCCTGATATTGGGCTATTCTGGTCGTGATAATTCTGTATAAATCCTTTCACGGCTGGCAGGCTGTGTATTGTGTTAGACAGGTTTTTTTGTCTCGGCTGATAGGCTAGCTACGCGATGGTGAAGTTTGACTGTATGATCACAGCGGTCTGTGTGATATACCAGTGCTGTAACTTAACTTTTTGGACAACCTGCAGTCAGGGCAGGCTCCAGCCTGAATCAGCCTGCCCCCTTTTTGGACTGCCTGCAATCAGGGCAGGCTCCAGCCTAAATCAGCCTGCCCACAATGAAGACTGCCTGGCCCGCACCCCAGCGTTTCACTCGAATAGTACATGTACTGTATTAATTCAAGTAACAATTAAAATCTATTTTCCGACAATTGTGTTTTGTTGTTATTGCCGCTGTAACGTGTTCTACAGCATAACAGAACTTGGAGCTGAGTAAGGTCTTAGAATCTTTGAGATAAGCAATGTTAATAGAGATAAATCTTTTATAAAGACTAAAAAGTTTTCCAAAGCAAATTTTCTCAGATTTTTTCTGTTGAAGATTTATGTTAATCTAAGAAACTATGCTATCTCTGGAATTCTAAGAGCTTAACCAGTTTGCCTTTAACTAAGCTAATACTGAGTAATAATTTTAAAAAAAATCCACCACACAGTTTACACATGGTTTATATCATTCATTTTATTTATGGTATTAAAACCCAACAATGTTACCACTCCAATTACCATTGTGTCAAATAATGTAATCTCATTGAAATACTTCTTGTAAACTCTATGGGATGTACTTTGTTCGTGTGTCTGAAGAGAACTTTTTCGGTAGGCCACTGACCCGTACAGAAAACTTTTATCTTGGCGGTCCTTAGCTGTCGGGTCAAGCTTTACTTTCTCATATGACCGACATAAGTTACACACAATGACGTTTTGCCCGTCTGATCCTTTGATTTCATCCGACCACGGAAATTCATCTCGCCATGAAGGCACGAAGGTTCGTTTGCGTTTTTCTCTGTCATATAGTCTATTGCGCTCGGACGATGTTCCAGTGTTTGTTGTTTTGTTTGTTGGCGAATAGTTCGTCAAAAACTTGTGCATCTGGCAGGAAATGGCGGCCAATACGTGCCCTCTCCACGAAGCGACTTTTATCGCGTGATCGTATACAGTTGAGCTATCCGTGGTAGATAATCGAATCATGGAGAATATATCCTTGGATACGGAGAACGATGGGAGCTCTTCTATGTGGAGGTGAATATCGACATACTCCAAGCGCGACGATAACGAGAAACTTAACATAAACGACGATGATTTAGGTAGAATTGTTGACCAATACATGATAGACAAACAAGTGCATGATGCCCGCCATTAAATAATAGACAAGTGAGTGATAATAAAGTGCATGCCCGCACGGGCAGGAGTATCGAAAGTACGGCATGCCCGCACATTTTTTTGCCTGCATTTGCATGCGGGCAGGCGTTAAGTTACAGCACTGTATACATGTAGGGGTCGGTTAGCCGTTTTCCCCGTCTTTCGATATGAAACTAGTCGTGTGTTTAGTTCAGTCCATGCTATCAAATAGTTTTCTGGTATATGACCGACTGAACTCGCTAACATTTCTTGTAAACAGTGTAGGCCTATCCTATCGGTCGTATGCATTCAATAAACTTTGTGTCGCTGTATATACAGTACCCGTATTATTAACCTGTGATAGGCGCACTGTGTTATTATAGTACGGCCAATGCGGTATAATTTAGCACTGTCAACAGTATATATATAGATCTGTGTAATGTGGCAATTAATTGTTTCGCCTCTTTGAGAGACTCAATATCCTCAATTCGGTCCGTGTTATTAAACATATTCCTGGTATTTAGCCAGTTGAACTAGTCAACATTTCTTGGGAATAGTGTATTTACTCTATTCATTTATTGCATTTGGTGTCGTCGTATACATGTATACAGCATTATTGTCCTGTGATAAACGCGAAGTGTTATTAGTAGTGGCATTTTGGCCGTTCATGGTCAATAGATTGGTAAAAACCGGATAAATTGACTCAGTGGTATTGAATGCGATTTGAGCCTGGCAGGGTTATACAATTTTCAAATATTTTTACTGGGTTATCACATAGAGCTTGTATATTATCAGGAAGATTAAAATTTGTATGGAAGTTTTTGTCCATTGTCACTCCAGGTGTTACTGTGTGGTGTTGTCTAGGTGTTTCTGTACGATTGAATTGAGATTGATTTTTGTGTGAGATTTCTGCTATGTGTTAGTATTTATGGGTCTTTGGATTGAGATTGAAGATTTTGCCGACCTTTATGAGAAATCTGTAGTTTGAATACAATTGTGCGTTAAAAGTAAATGCTAAGATTGTTCGCGGGTCAATGTGACTTTGTCTTCTGCTAACTTTTTCCCGTCCTGATAAAAGCGAAACCCGTTTTTTTCTGTTTCAAGATATATATATATACGTTTTTTGAACGGTTTGTCGGCTGTCAACTGGTCGGCTAAATAATATATATATATTGCCTACATTTTGGTTGTCCAATACATGATTCTGATTGCTCAGTTGACAGCTTGGGGCATTATCAGTCATGCGAGCCACATTCATGGCGACACCATGGTGTTGTCGCTGCCATATATTATAGTATTCATGGCGAAGCCATGGTGTTGTCACTGCGACAATAGTAATCCGACTTCCTTCAATCCTTTTGAATTGAGTTAATGATTTGTATATCCTGTCTGTTTTCTCCATTCTCTTGGATCAGTTCAGAAAATTATGCTATTGTTTAAAATTTAGTTGAATGTGAACTTGCCTATGTTCATCCTTGAGGGGTCTGAATGATAGACTGAAGGTTGTTCATGATGTTGAGCGAGTGAGTTAAAATTTTGATGCAGTTTACGATCTCGAGACGGCTATTTCCTGTTTGTATTTCAACTCGGAGTTATGAACCCCTCGATGTGGTCGAGTTTAAAATCTAGTTTGTATTCTGTGTTGTATTCCTCCAGGCACGGGAAACTGTGTTAATTTAAGATTTATTCATGTTGAATACAGGTGGCCTGACTTCGTTTTTCGGGCACAATTGATAATTTGATAATTGATTTTTTTTTTTTCTCCCCCAGACCCACCCTGGGTTTCTTTAGTGCCTTATTCATGATTAGTCGTAAATTGAAATAGTGCAAGATTAACAGAGAAGTTGCAACAATGTGTTGACTGTGTGGTAACACGTGCTGCACTTGTTCTAGAGATGGGTCTTGTTCTTTTTCTTTTTTCCTAATGGATATGGCTGATTAGGCACAATTGATTTGGTTCATAAAAGTGTTTCGTCAGTTTGAACTCGAACCTGCACATGTTTAAATATTTGTTTTCATTCACTGAATGTGAGTAGTTCACACTGCGTTTCATTTTTCGTGTCCAATTTGGTGTTCCCTAGGGGACATAACGAGGTACACGGTCTTTCTTCTGCTTTAATGAGTTTCTGGAGTGGAAACTGAGTGTGAGGAGTTGACACTGCTATTTATTTTGGTGTAAGATTTGGTGTTTTGTAGTGGACATACCAATGTGGGCTGTCTTTCCTTGGCTTCAGTGAGTTTCTAGAAGGAAACTCATTGAAAGCCTTGGATATATTTGCATTTATTTGACTAGATTTTGATTGGGTATTCCTTATTTTTTTTTTGGACTTGTTTGCATATACCGTATATCGTTCCACTTTTGTTAACATGGCAGATTTAGGGCCCATTGATGTGTCAGTGGCTACAGAGGAAGCACTGCAAAAGTTGAAAGGGGTGGGGAGTAGTCGAAGTGCACGTGTGGTAGCCTTGCAGGAAGAGGGCAGGTTGGTTAATTTTAAGCATTTTATGCAGGCGACTCAGTTTAGTGCCGGGCATATAGCCAATCTAGTGCTAGATGGGCAGATAATAGGTTTAGACTTGTCGGGAAGTCCGGAATACATTAATGCTTTAGTTGACCGTCGTCTTGAAGAAATCATGGGATCATGGAAAGTTGAAATAACGGCTCAAGTAGATGCATTGGATGTAGAAATGGGCCATTTGCATGACGATATCAAGGCATATGAGCTTCAGTTAGGTCAGTTGGATGAGAAAATAGTGGTACAATGTCAACAACTAGGTCAACAAGTAGGACAAGTGGAAACTAAAGTAGGACAAGTGGAAACTACAGTAGGACAAGTGGATGTTAAAATAGGTCAAGTTAATGGTAAGATGGAGCAAGTGGGTTTAGATATGAGGACTGTTGTTACATTGCTTAGCGCTCCAAGCAGGGAAGGGTCAGAGATTTCATCACATGCGACGTCTGAACAGACAACGGGAGACGCTGGTCAGGCGGACCCAACTCCTGTTGTTGTAAATAATAGACCTGAACAATTGATTGATGGTGAGGGAGAGACTGCAAATCAACTGAATGCAGCCCCGGTTCATCAAAATGAACCACATGTTCAAGTAAATGCACCAGCTGCCCTTCCCGACCCCCCATGTCCACTAGATCTAAATGGAACAATAGGACTGGGCGCTGGTCTGGCGTTTCCAGACGACACTAGGGATGTAGATAATGTATTCAATCAGTTACCGCCCAGTGGCCACACTTCAGCTCCGAACTTCCAATGCCCAGTAAATCGGAATGAATTGTTTTTAGACAATGCTATGGTAGGGGGACAATATCTTCAAGGGGATATAGATAATGGGAATCTGGCCGATGTGTCCGCTACTGATACCGAGGGGGAGGTTGAGGCCTCTCCTACTAAATGTAGCGAATGCTCGTCCAGATCGAGATCAACCGAATGACATGTATCCCGAGAACGCTACCGTAGCCAAAGTCCCCGGCTTCCCAAGACTTTAGTGTTTTCAGGGACCAGAGGGGACTGGGTTCCATTTAGGGTTAAATTTAAGTTGGAAGCTGAAAGTCATGAAAGTAGACAGTGGAATAAAGACCAGTGTCTTAAGAAATTAACGGACTGTATTCATGGCGATGCCATGGTGTTTTACAGCTATCAATCAGAGGCAGTCAAAACCTCGTTTGATATGCTCCTCAAAGCAATGGAATGCCATTATGATAGTAGGGAACCTCCGAGTGTAGTTAGGCAGTGGTTGCAGGCGGAAGTGCAGGGTTCCGAGGATACTTTAGAGGAGTTTGCTTTTAGATGCGCTAGGTTGGCAAGGGATGGATATCCGAATGCACCGGAAAAGATTATTGAGTCCGTAGCGGTGGAACATTTTCTCAGGGGATGCAGGGAAATACAGGCTGTGAGATTTGCTATGGGAAAGAGTCCCACAACAATCTCGGAAGCCTTGAGTTATGTGAACTCCTCACGATATAATCTGAGAGACTTGAGTTTTCAGACGGTTACATGTAGGACTGTTAATGTTGATTCAGTGGGGGAGGCTTTTCCTGATGCTTGTAAGGCAGAAGGGGAAGGGATAAACATGAGGTCCCCTCGCCGTCGGTCATCGCGACCCTTCCGTCCACCACGACTCTGTTACTCGTGCCGTAAACCTGGTCACATAAGCCGTTTTTGTCCTGTTAGACGTGGTTTAGATGGGTGGGCTGAATTAGCAACTGTGGGGTCGTCCACGGGAGACGAGGCAGGTGTTACTGAACTTACTGCAGCAGTCAGAGATGTTACTCTGTCTCGTTCCCAGGGGTGGGCGATGCCCGGCCATTCCAGTTAAGGTTGGGTCTGTGCCGGTGACTGCTGTGGTAGACACGGCCGCCCAAGTCACCGTCATGAGTGAACATCTATTTGCTAGGTTGGGTCTTCAGTGGTTGTCGTCTTCGCCTATTCGGTTGACTGATGCATTTCGAGGAATGACCAGTATGGGAATGCTAGTTCGGCAGGTCCCATTATCCATCTCCGATTTTCACTGTACTGGAAATATAGTGGTGGCACCCTTGGTTGACGACCTGTTGCTAGGCTTCGATTTCCTATCAGCCTATGGATGTGTTGTAGATTTTAGGGATAAAACCTTGGTTATTGGAGACACCAAGGTTTTTGCAGTTTGATTTTTTATGGAATGGTGACTTGTTCAATGTGGGCTCCATTTCACTCTGCCAGTAACTGATAAATGGTGAAGTTAGTGGATGGGCCATTGGTGACGCATTTTGTGTATGCGTCTGAAGCGATGTAGTATAGTGTCAGCTTGGTGGAGATATATGTACAGTACGACCACCAATTAAGTGGCGCAAATTCGCGAACCCTTCGCGAACCGTTCGCGGTAGCTCACGCGGACCTGTCGCACTGCTTTCGCATATGCGTGCGCGAAAGCATGTACGCGAAAGATAAGTTGAGAAATGAAGTCTTCATCTTTCGTGATTGTATCTATCTTTCGCGAAAGATATCTTTCGCGAAAGAAGCCAGTAGTCAATAAAATGTTTAAGCTTGACATGTGAATACAGAGCCAATTGCGTTAATGTTTACACTCGTTTCGGTTCAGTTATTAAAAGTTGACCGCAGAAGTTTTAAACCGGAACGAATTATGACCGGAATATAAACGGAGTTTGACCGGAACGAAATAAACCGAAACAGAATGAACGGACGGAGTGAGCGAAGTGGACTGCCCGCTGCTGCAGTTAAACTTTAATCGGCCGTACATGTTTGCCCGTAAATAAAGTTGGATGACTGACAGAATGGCTCACAAACCCGTATAGTTAAATGTTTATAAAATGTACTGATTGTAATTTGTATAGAAACATAAAGAAATGTCTTTTTCTCAACTTTTTCTCTACGCCCCACGTGGTCCAAATGTGCGAACTTTGACCCTGCGGAGCTATGCCCCTGAAAACAGCCGCACCACGTACCGTAGCCGTGCGGTGCTTTTAAAGTGTGATCTACTGTTCACTTCACCGGTAAAAAAGTACAATTAAAGGTTCTATTCTATTCATACTGTGATTACAGATGAATTGATTTTCAAAATACTATAACAACTACACGGCTTGTTGTCCCAAGATTCTGTTATAGTCGGCGTCTTTTGTTTGTTTGTGAGACTAATGTATAAATTGTTGCTGTACTTAGAATTAAGAGCCCCCCCCCGCAATACATACCAACGGAATAAAAGAACAACATTTCACATGGGGTACATGCTGATCTAATCCCCATTACGAAGTTAGAGTATATTACCAATATAATAATAGTAACACTTTATTTTAAGCCTAGAGCTCAAATTAACAAAAAATGAATTCCGTTTTGCGAGACATGAGAAAATATAAAATATCACATATCTTGAAATGAAATCTTTAGTACTTCCATTTATATCTCCCTCTGCTCTCTCATTGTTATTTAATTATTTATTTTAATATCTAGCGCTGCAAAAGATCTTAAATGAACGAAGAAATGCACCGTGAAATTTGAATAGAACATTGAGTTGATGGGCCGCGAAATCCGAATGGGAAGGGGACTACAATTTCAATCAATCAAAAATCGAAATGTAATCGGGTGGGTCTATCAAAAGGAAAAATAGTTTATAAAATACTTAATTAATATTATCCTGGATGGTATAAAAAAAGATTCTTTCTCATCGAGGCGTACAAGGTACATTCCAAAGATGTTTTCCGTCCTCAATACAATTGTGTTGCGGAAACCTGTCGCTTATGTACGGAAGATATCCTGGAGAAACAACTTATTAGACCATTCTTCCTAATTATTTACATAATACTAAAAATTTGTCTGGACTAATGTGATAACAAACGAGAAGAATGCAAGATAATTTTACCGATAGCACAGAAGAATATATAAAATAAATATTCTGATAAAAAATATTATTAAACAATTTTGAATAACTTTTTCTTTTCTCATATCGCCCAATCTTATAAACAGTTCATAACAGATCCTATCGTGAAACGCAAATAGAACAAAGATCTAGCATGAATGGACGAAATTCTTGCATAAAGCATTCACTATTTGCATGAGAAAACCGGAATGTGAAATTGAAGACCTGCTGTGACCTTCTCGCGCGGACCTTGGCGAGAGCACTTTCGTGCAGACGTTGCGAAAGATTTCATTCCCTACCCCAATTTAGAGCATATAAAATTATGTTTTTAGATCTAATATAAAGTTGATTGTAATAGAAAGAAGAAACATACATCTCGGTAAAATTGAATAACAAAGGGCACTTGATTGAATAATAACAAAAGGATACGAAATATGACACGGTAAGTAGCAGCCGTAACGCTAAGATTCAATTAGACCGCCACTTCATTGAACAGATATGACACTTACTGGTATCGATTGCACAAGAGGCGGATTGACTTTAAAGACGGAATAATCCGATATCCATGATTAACCAGTGCTGTCCGTATTCTGCTAGTCGACCAAGAGAATAGGGGTCCCAAAATGTAAGCAATGCTAACCCGCATTCGCCAAGGTATACGGGACAGATGCAGCACACTCGCAGACGGCGCCATCTTTAATATCTCTGGAAAATCTAGTCGGTCAAACGTAAACCACTCTTGTCCACTCAAAAAACGGTACGCGAAAGATAAAATCGTTCGCGAAAGAAACATACTTTCGCAAAATACGTTCGCGAAAGAAACATCCATTTTTGAAAAAAAATTGCTTTCGCTAGATAACATTGTCGATGTTTCGCGCACGCTTTCGCGTTACTTTCGCACATCTTTCGCTCTTTCGCGAACCGTTCGCGAATGGTTCGCGAAAGAAGGGGAACTTAATTGCTGGCTGTAGTGTATGTGTACCATCACGTGTATGCAGTGATGGATATATTGTATTTGGTTTTGATTTTCTATGTGAAATTATCCTATTTGGGGGTTGATTTGGTTTTGTTGTACAGGATGGTTTTTTTGAGGCATTGTGGAATTGAGGACAAAAAAAATATATAAAATTCTAGACCCAAACCGTTGTTAATGTGTTGTGTAATGTAATGTGTATTTTGGAACTATTGTTCTAGAATTATGGTGTGTGTTGGAGAACCCTCGTGTGTATTCGAAAGTTGGATGTTCGGAAATTTTGATGTGTGCTGCGGCGTTATACGTGTAGTGTGTTATGGGAGCATTTGGTGCGTTATGGTGAACTAGGTGTGTTTAAGTAATCTTTGTGAGGGAACCGGGTGCTGGACGCCTGGGTTCGATGGTTGCTGTGTGATTAGAGAATTTCTGTGTGTGAAGATTCTGTGTGGTAGATATACGCGTCTCTATGTGATTTCTGTTTGAGATTGTATAACTGTGTTCTTTGTGGGTTTTTCTGTGTGTGTTAAGCTATGTGGCACGTTCATGGAAGTTTATGTGGTGAAGTTAATATATGGAGTGACATGGAGAAGATATAGTATGGGAATATGCAGTGCGGTTGGCCATGTCGGAGACCTGGGATTGGGGGAGTGCGGCCGGCTCCCCACCCTGTCTTCGTCATGGAACACTTTTGGGAGTTTTCTCTGAACCGTCATGCAATACGCGTTATGATTTATTGTGAATCCGGTGGGGCAGGATAGTCACCACTCGGTGAGTGAATACATGCGTCATTATTCGATTATAGTCTCAACCCTGTTCTAGTTATGAGCTCAACGATTTTGTGAGTGTGAGCTGGATACCTGTGGAGGTGTAGCAATTATGGTTATGTTCTTCCTCTGCAGACAGTCTCTCTGGTGGGGTAGCCGTTTGCGAGAGCGTATGTACATTAGGATCAGTGGGCGTGTAGTGCACACACGTTTCTGACTCTTCGTGCGTACGCCCTTGAGGGGCCCTTCCACTCGAGACTGTTGGCTGCTGACGAAGGCGAGCCTTGAAATTATTAGGGGAGGGAGAATGGGGAGTTCAATATATAGTCTGGACAGCCAGTAGTTTAGAGGCTTGTTCCAGTAATGGATTTTATGACGGACTGGTGCTTATTGCGGCCATGTAGCTGGTAGGCTGGCCTGCCAATTTATAGTCTAGATACCAGTCCTGGTTTGGATAATGTTCTCGTATTTATTGCGGCCTTGTAGCTGGTAGGCTGGCCTGCAGAGTATATTTTTAAGAATTAAAGTGAGCAGTCCCATGCGGCCGATTGTATTTATTTGGGCCGTAAAGCTGGTAGGCTGGCCCGCCGATTATATTTTTGAGAAATAAAGTGATCAGTCCCATGAGACTGGCCATTTGAACGAGATTTTTAGTGGGTTTAGGTGTAATTATAGACAGTCTGGTAATAAGACTGCACTAGTGGGATGGTTTACTATTTTATTGAAGTTGGGTATTTTTAGAGAGTGTACTTTTGTACACTGCATGTTACGGATTTTGACACATGTGATATAACATGGAGAATTCACGTCTTTGTCTCGCGTTTTAGTAATTATTGGCAGCGCTAGAACAGCGGTTGCTTGCGACAGGAAGGGTTCTAGCTAGGCGAAGTAAGACTCTCGCCAAAAAGAAAACGGGGAGGGGTGTTGTAGAGATAGCTATATACGCTCGGTAATGTTAATCCCTGGTATAGTCAAATAAATCGTACATGCCAGTCGATTGCCTCATCCGGGTTACTTCCGAGGTAACTGCTCTAAACCGGTTTTGGCCCGAGGCTAGAACTTCGGAAATCTCCGGTGCATGCTCTGAGATCGTCAGATAGGGATTGAGACTGATAGAGTTAGGACGTGTTTTCGGGTGGTCGGATGGGAAGATTTTAATGGGGGATGTTTTAGCTCTATATCGCAGTAGGTGTTGCTAGCCTAGGCACACATCACGACAACATACTGTACCCTAACTGTAGTACCCCATCTAGGCCCTATACGAGGTATTCAACCTAACCTGTTGATTGTGACCAGAAGACAATGACAAGAGTTGGCACTATTTACGTCTTGCTAAGAGACAGGAATGAGCCATTCAATGTGACTGCTACACACTAATGGGGGCAAAATCTCATTCTGGCGATCTTCCCAAAGTAGTTATTATGGTTGGCCATCCCTGCCAGAATTCGTCATTTAGAGGCTGCCTCTAAATAATATATACCATGGTATAAAATGCCAAGCCTGCCATAATTCGTATTTAGAGGCTGCCTCTAATTATTTTGTACCATGGTATAAAATGCCGAGCCTGCCATAATTCCTATTTAGAGGCAGCCTCTAATTATTTTGTACCATGGTATAAAATCGCCTCTAAGCCAAGCCTGCCACAATTCGTATTTAGAGGCTGCCTCTAATTATTTTGTACCATGGTATAAAATCGCCAAGCCTGCCATAATTCCTATTTAGAGGATGCCTCTAATTCATTTGAACATCACTCGATCATATCAAGAATAAAAATTTGACCAATGATAAAACTGTAATAAGCGTAGAGATATGGCACCAAATTTGTGAAAGCATATCATATGGAAGTAATAAGGGCGAAAAATTACGACTTACGGCTAAAATGAATTAGAGGCATCCTCTAAATAGGAATTATGGCAGGCTTGGCGATTTTATACCATGCCGGTACAAAATAATTAGAGGCAGCCTCTAAATACGAAATGTGGCAGGCTTGGCGATTTACAGGCATCCTCTAAATAGGGATTATGGCAGGCTCGGCATTTTATACCATGGTACAAAATAATTAGAGGCAGCCTCTAAACACGAATTATGGCAGGCTTGGCATTTTATACCATGGTATATATTATTTAGAGGCAGCCTCTAAATGACGAATTCTGGCAGGGATGGCCAACCATAAGTTATCATAACCCAGAAACTCTGGCTGTGATAGGTAAATTTAGGGTAAGGGGGCGTGGCATTCCTATCACAGCAACAACAATAATAATAAAAAAAAAAATAGACCCCTCAGCCGATGTTTTCGGGCTAAAGTTATCAGTAACCCGAAACACTGTCTGATTGCAAAAAAACAACACAATTCACTAAGTTCGCTCCCCGGCCCTAATGAAACTAATAATCAAAACAGTGACTGCAATATCTCTGAATACAACGTCAAACAGCGTATTTATAATTCCATTTTAGGCAGATTTGCAACCAGGAAACTTGCATTCATCAGTTACAACAACAACAGTGAAATCTGAAGTTGAGAGCTTCGTCATCGAATATCGAGCTTAAAACGATTCAAACCACTTACCAGGGAATGGAAGGTAACTTTTTCGACTTTTTAAATGCTTTTCGTCTATTCTTGTTATAATCAAACTTATTTTTCCGGGTTTTTCTCGGCTTGCCCATTTTGTTTGTGTTTTTCTCCAGCCACGTGGTGATTTCCCGCGGTTCGGGTTGGATTAAAAACTAAGACTGAAATAAATTCGGAAAGATATTCCAAGGTGACAAATCATTCAGGTTAGGAAAGAAGCAGTTTCTTATTTTAACCCTATCTGGATATGGCCTGGGCTTTTTGGGACCTATCCTGACCTGGGGGGGGCTAACTATTTTTCTCCCCACCCCTCCTTGAGCTAGGGGGCTGAAACCCCCCACACTATACCCTTGGGTCAAGCTCTACCAGAAAATGTAAAAAAAAAAATCCCAGATGGCCGCTTGAATGACGTCACAGTGGCGTCATTTTCAAAAACGGCATTTTGTGGTCGATTTTTCGGTTGAATTTTTCGATTTATGATAAATTAGTAGGCCCCAAAATATTAATGTAATGTGAAATAAAACTTTTTCCTACGAAGTAGGCTACAGATCGCAAATTGTCCGGTAATGAGTGAGTGAGTCAGTCAGTCAGTCCATCCGAGTCCTTTCGTCGGCAAAATAAGGAGAACCATTGACATTAGAACCTTGATTTTTGGCACGAACGTGCATTAGGGCATTGTTACCAACAAGTTCTGAGCTGATCGAATTCTGCTGAAAATTTGATTTATAATTTTTTTTTTAATTATTTATTGATAGCTCAGCGAGTGCACTGTCATGCCCATCGGGAACCCTTGGCTGTATGTTTCACTGTATATATAACACAGTACAAAACGTGATGGGATAATGAAATAGGAAATGCTAATTTTCCATCATTTGTTAGTGCCTTTTTCTACACTGCTATTACCAACTTGCCAGCCTACACACAATTCAGTATATTGTTATCTAGATATATGAAAACTGTGGACTTTAACGTGTATCCTATTTCACATCCTTGAAACATTTCCTCACAGACAACATCAGGCGTCAAATTCAGGTCAAGTTACAGTTACGCACTGGTGGTGAAATTTACTACATCAACCAATTAAATGACACAGCAGAAGAAAGATATGGCATCAGTAACAACGATAAAAGTTTACTGAGGGTGAAACAAAGCCATGATGGCATGTTTAAAGGGTATTAATTTATTTTCTTCGGGTAGAATTTAACTAGATAAAGTAAGTAGACGCTATTTATTCGTCTTTGTACCGGTTATGCTCAGGAGAATGGCATGAAATCATTATCTTGTGCAGAGACGGTGTTGGTCTGGAGTTGAATTACCGTAAACTACATAAATGCTACATTTCTACTATAGTACTATATATAAAAATTTGTTGTATTGTTGGGAAAATAATGCGATTCAAAAAGTTGTTTTGATCCTGGACAAGGGCACTGAAAACCATTAAAGAGATCGATATATTTTCACACGTAAAGCTTGAAATCTACTGAACTTTTTTATTATTCAATCTGTTTCCTTTAGTTAACAAATTGTGAAATTAAATCGGCGATCGTTATTTATTTTTGGAATGAAGGCGCATTAGGAGATTGTTACCAACAAGTCTTGAGCTGACCAACTTTTGATGAAAATTTCTCGTGATTTTTGATGAAAATCACTGGCGATTCTGACTTGGGCGGTGCCCATCTTAATATAGGCAGGATTCTAACTGGGGGCGGGGATTTCCAAGAGTTCAGTTCGCGTTCCAAGTCCTAATGCCTACTCTACTTCGTAGGTCCTGTGACGTTAGTCACACTGCTCATGTTGTCAACTTTTCATTGCGAAAAAGCAGAAATTTTGAAGAAATATGATAAAAACGTCACTTTTCTGGTACCCCACGTGGCCGCCATCTTGAATTTACCCATGATCCACTGCTCGGGGCGTTTGCAAATAAGTTTCAGCTCTTCATTTTTTTGTCGTTCCAGAGATAGCACAGAAAGTCCCCCCCCCCTCCCTCTGCAGGCCAGGTAGGGTTAATGTATGGAGACTTCGCATGATGACACCATCATTATTTCCGGTCAGTTTGCAGAAAGAAGTCGCAGGACCAGAGAATGGCGACCTACATTTGAACATAATAGCGACGCAGCCTGGCTGGACGGGTATTCAAAACTAAGAAGCTCAGCTGTCTGTCGATCTAGCTAAGATTCATAGCGTCTCCCTTCCCTCAACGCTATGCCGACGACAAATACATTTCCCTGTTGGTAACTCGAACATCTCCAAGGCGCACTTATTATTACCTTTGCGCCCTATTGGACCTCATTAACTTGAGAAAATGGGCCATGAATAAAAATACCATAATCGATGTTGTGATCATCATCCCCTGTATACACGGGGTCTGTTATGACGGAAATGCCCATCTTCTTGACCCTCGATTTCAGGTGATTTTGAGGCTCCATAGGGATAATTTTAACGTCTGTAATTAATATATGACCGACGAAGGGCCATTTAATCTGCCATTTCTGTATTTTTATTCATGGCGGCCCATTTTCTCAAGTTAATGAAGGTCCAATAGGGCGCCAAGGTAATAATAAGTGCGCCATGGAGATGTTCGAGTTACCAACAGGGAAATGTATTTGTCGTCGGCATGGCGTTGAGGGAAGGGAGACGCAATGAATCTTAGCTACTGTCTGTCCTGGCTTATGGAACTGCACTAGAAAAACTGCAATCCATGAATGATCCACTGAAAGACTGATTCAGCCATTAATCAGCCACCAATGAGTCCTTCAAATTGTGAGATCATTGAAGTAGCCATTATTGAGCCATTTGATTCTCTCCTCTAGAATTTTGTCTCATTACAGTCTCACCCAGGTAATGGCTAAATGATCCAAAATTATTATTATATGATTAACTTACTGAGTCAGTTTTTAGGCAAGTCCATCGGCTGCATTCCAACCAGAAGAGTCATATTTGCACTGCTGTCCGAATGGAACTTTCTTTGACTCAATTAGCCAAAATTGTTAAGATATAACTTTGCAGTTTGTCACGACGAGTCAACAGCCGGCCGGTTATTTGTATCAGTTCAACCAGCGATTCAGTGAGGCAAATAAACTGAACAGTCACCAGTCAGTGACTCCATGAAGCAAACTGCGAATTTACTTTCAGCAACTAAATAAATTGTTTAATAAGGACATAACAAAACATTGAATTTTCATGAAACGGTATGTCTGAGAATATAATTAACTTACTGTCCATATACACGTTCATGAACCATAGGAAATTTAATCTTATGCCATAATGCATGGTATTCGACTGAAATTGCAATGCATCCAGAAAAAAATATTTATAAGAATACATTTCCCACAAACAAGAATAATAATACTGATAACAATAAGTTTACCACATGTACAATTCAGTTTGAACAGTAAAGCTACTTCGTTTCATGTAGGTATGTTATAATTCGACGTGATAATATAACCAGCATTATGTTTTTCCATAAGATACATAATATTAACAGTTCTGTTTTCAATCAATTTACTTGAAATTTGAAAACTGATCGTGAAATTTATCTGTGTTTATGGATATCTTCGGTTTGGGAAGTAAAACAGTGTGCTCTGCAATGAATGCTGAAAGTGGATGTCTCCTGCAATGCTGCAGCCATGGAACCAATACTGTATTAATATTGTGTTTTCTCATAGCCTAATAATTACAAACAATCATAATGATACCTGAATGCCGGTAAATGTATGGTACCAAGAAATTCTGTGTACATCTCCCTCCATAGCGGGATTTAAACAAAAATGCCACCCACTCCCCTTTCCCTTCCATGAAACACAGCACCAATAAACATAGACTGGGGGAATACGTTATGATGATAAAGCAAGACAACTTTATGTCCTCGCTCAATGGTTCATTGATCCATGTAATAACTGATTAGCATCAATGGAGGAATTTTGACTTTCTATCTAAATAAAGTAACCATTCAAAATACCATTGAAAGCAGTATCTTAGGAAAATATTTTCTGAAGTGTTGAACATTTTTTCAACTGAAATGATAATCACTGATAATTTATATCCTGATTAAATTCTCAAGAGCATTAAACAATGGACATGCATGCACCTTCATGAGAAACGGATGTGTGCATCCACATAAAGGCGCACAGAACACTTGATTCTATCGTCAAACTTCACTGATCTTTTGATCCAGTGGTGAGACAAATCTGGGACACTCACTGACTACTGTGGGTCAGCATGCAGTGTTCTGTCATTGTTGGATCATTGATTCATCATTATTGGATCGATGATCCAGTAATAAAGATTTTTGGATCGATGATCCAGAAATAAAGATATAATGTTACTCTTTACAAAATTCAGCAACAAGTGATCCAATTTTCAACCAGGGGAGATTAGTATGCATCTCTGTGATCCACTGGGGCATCACTTGTGAATTAAAAATGCTCCCTGTCATGCTGGCTCGTTGTGGATTAATGATCCACTTGTATGGATCAAGGAAGCAAAGTAACCTGAAAGTTAGCCATTATTGAGCTGCTAACAAAAGTTGGTGAGCCATATATGACAAAAACGTGGACAAAAGACATCAGAATGAGCCGCCCCAATATGTGGATCAATACGGTCTCGAAAAAGTTACATGGCTTGGTGATGGCTAGCTCCATCATTTTTTTGGCTCCATGATGGATCGCAGTTTTTCTAGTGTGTGTCTGCTTCTGTTTATGCCTCCATGCACAGATAAAAAGATCGGCAGTTAGATCGTCCGAGTCCGAGTCCTGATCCAGTTAAACGTTTACTAGTGTATACGCTATCATATTAGCCGCGCTGAGTATTTGATTTGGGGTATATTTTGTTTGCTGCAATAAACAATGTTTGCCATAGGGGTATGATGTGGAACTCTTTTTGTTATTTCAATTGCAGGCATTAGTACCGAGATATAAACTGTTACGAATCTGCGACTCTCTGCCGTACAGAGCTGCCGACAAGCGAGGCACCTGAAAATGGAATCCGAGACGAAAGCAGACGAGTTTCAGAATGAATTTGGTTATATGCCACGGCGACTCGGCCCCTATCAACAAACGGAAACATTTAAGCAGAGATTCATCAGAAAGGCGAAAGTTTTGGCGAAAGAGAATCCCTTCGTGCCCCTTGGTAATATCCTATGACTATTAATAATCATTGACACAGGTCAAATTTTTTGGGGGGGGGGCGCCTACAGGTTGGGGAGGAGGTCTCGAACACCCTCCACCCCTTTCGCATATATTTTTCAGACATTTTTATTTATTTATTTTTTTGTCAAAAATGAAACCCGACATTCCCGAGGATTCTACAGTTAAACAGGTCATGAATAATATCCCAAATGGGATATATATCTCAAATGGGATATGATATCCAAAATGGGATATTTTTTGATATCCCAAACGGGATATATGACAAAAATAAATGTATCTGTATCTACCAGTTACATGGAGTATGAACACCAAGTAGTATATGCATTTACACGAAGCGAAGTGAGCTTCTAAAAGATCCAATTCACAAACTCTACAATTGTCCCATATTTGTCTCCTGAGCACTTTCAGCTTATGTAGACTGTTTACCCCACGTGACCTATAGCGGGGACAACAATATTTTGAAGGAAAAACGGCACAACAGTCCAGAACTTTTATAAAATTTAGCTCCATACTACAAAAAAGCTATAGACAGCTCATATCATTAAAAAGCTTATTTATTAGGCTTTTCAGATCTGAAATTTGGTAGAAAAATGACCCGTCGTTGACTAGAAATGAAAGATTGAACACCGAGCGGTGGTGTCAAAATCATAGCCTCTCGCGATGGCACACGCTTTTTCAAGTTTTTGAGTGATTTTTAGGGTGAAAATATCGCTAGGCACCGGCGCTGTTACGTATGAAAGACCTGTATATTGACTGAACTCGTAATCAACATATCTCAAATTTATGAAAATCGTGTGACGGAAGTTTGTGGGTAGATTATTAACGAAATAAACGGATTTTGAAGACAAAACTTGAGAAAAAACCCATTTGCCAGACAACTTTGCACGATTTTGGCTCATAAAACCCCCTTCTGAAAATTTCCGTCACTCGGAGTTGAAAAGATCAGTCATTTTTGAGTGGAAATGACTACTTGAGTTTACCTGATGATTCCCACGAGCGGCGGTGTGTTTAATTTTCGAAAAGCGCACCCCGCGCAAACATCGACGAAAACCGTGTTGTTGTTGTTGTTGGAGCTCGCATACGACCACGTGGTTAATTCAAGTCAACCAAAGGGGCGAAATCAAACTACCCGGTAGGAATTTCACACATTCATGCAGGAGATATATGCATTTTCTGCAGTTTCATATTTTCTACACCAATCAGGTAATAAATTAGGTATGTTTGCAAAGCGTCAAATAGATTATTCTAGTATATGCATAGTACGATTGTGCCAAAATACAATAAAAAGGAAGTTTATAGAAAGTCAGAATCCTCATTTTAGAAACAAATTGAATCAAATCTATAGTTTGTAAATATCAGTCTTCAATATAATTCACCCCAATTAGGTTTCTTTCATGGTTATGTTTTTCAAATATATCAATTTAAATATCAATATAATCAGAAGTCCATAATGGACTTCTGATATAATAGATAGGCCCTCTTGGTTCCAATAATTAGGTATCATCATTGTGTTACTTCTGTCCGTCATTGTAACAGCTCGGATATTTTTTCCCCCTTTTTTCACGGGGCGATGTAGGCCTGTAGGGACTAATGGTCCTGTCTTGTAGTCAGAATAAATTGAGCTGCAGCTCTGTGTCTTGCTAACACAGCAAAAGATAGAGTGCTTACACGACAAGAAAGAGGTCTGAAACTTCCTTCTTTAGAATGTCCAGGTTTCTGTGTTTTTAATGTTCGCGTATAGTTGCAGGTCTGATATGTTTAAGTTACATTTCCATTTATCTAATTTTATGCGTGTTTTCGTTCATTTTCCAGTGGCACTACTTTCGTGCTCAAAATATGTTGTCTGCTAAACCACAGATTTTGAGAGGCGCATGTTGAGTGATTTTGTGGGACTAACTCATTCTCATTAGAAAGCGTGTTTGGGCAGTAATTTAGTATTAAATAATACCAGTATAAGTGTAATTCATTGTAGAAAACAATGGGATATTTCACTTTGCCTGTATTCATTTACATTTTCATGAAATATGTGTGTTGAGTTACAGTTTGGAATTTTCGCCATTTAAGCTTACCCCTCAAGACCCTCTGCATTATCTTTTTATAGTAAGTTTCTAAAATCCAGTGGTGGTCAAATCATTTACGTAATAATTTCCGTGTATTCAGAAATGTTTTCTTTGCATTCTACTTCTGAA
The DNA here is from genome assembly GCA_036873755.1 of Hanleya hanleyi. Lineage (NCBI taxonomy): Eukaryota > Metazoa > Mollusca > Polyplacophora > Lepidopleurida > Hanleyidae > Hanleya > Hanleya hanleyi. The sequence goes on from JAVTVY010032612.1 coordinate 70,028, forward strand.
ATATTCATGGAATGTTGCAAGCATTTCCCCCTGATCTACAGAAAGAGCTCTGCATATCACAGTTTTGAAGCTGTAAGGTGACAGGGGAGATAACCAAATAGAACTGTAATATACTAGGGAGGAGGTACATGAAACAATATGATGCCATGAGAGGATGCATCCCAGCATAGCTTCAGTCCGTCTAACCATGAGGATTTTACATTGTATCTCAATACTCATTTTTACCCCTCACCAATTTTGGCCATGGGGTATTGTCGTCTTGAACGTCCGTCTGTTCGTACGTCAGTACGTGAGCGAGATAGACAGAAAACGGTTCCACTGAAGAATTCCAAATTTGGTATGCTTATTTACCTAGTCAAGGACCAGAAGCCTATTGAATTGGGACCTGATTGAGTGGAAACCTTGGCGGCCATCTTTAATTTTATGCAAAATGGATAATGATCCATATCTCGGAAGCCATCCAACTGTTCAATACGAAAGTTAGTATACATCATCGATACATCAAGCAACTTTCAATGAATTACCAAACCGGCTTTTCTGATTAGCTGGAAATCCTGGAGTCCATCTTTAATTTATGCAAAATCGATAATGATACATATCTCTGTTACCATTCAATTGTTTTATATGAAAGTTGGTATACATCATCGATGCATACAGATACTTTAAATCTGGACCTGATTGACTGAAAACCTTGGTGGCCATCTTTAATTTATGCAAAAACTTTAATAATATATATCTCTGATATCATTTAAATGTTCTATAGAAAACTTGGTATACAGCATCGATGTATCAAGAGACTTGCAATGAATAACCACATCAGTTCCTCTGAGTGGAGAGAAGGATGGGCGGCCATCTTTACTTTATGCAAAATCATTAATGATCTCGTTCTCTGATACCTTTCAAGTGCTCGATGTAAAATTTGGTATACATCATCGATGCATACTTACGACAAATGACAGTTCTGGTTTCTCTGATTGGGCGGAAACATTGGTGGCCATCTTTAATTTATGCAAAATCTTTAATGATGTATATCTCTGATACCATTTCAGTGTTCTATACGAAACTTGGTATACAGCATCAATGTATCAAGAGACTTTCAATTAATAACCACATCAGACTCAGTTCCTCTGAGTGGCGGGAAAGATGAGCGGCCATCTTTAATTTATGCTAAATCATTAATGATCTCTATCTCTGATACCGTTTAAATGCTCGATATAAAATTTGGTATACATCATTGATGCATCAAGAAACTTATGTAATGAAAACCGGTTTCTCTGATTGGACGGAAACCGTAAGGGGTCATTCCTAATTGCAAAATATTTGATAATCTGTATTTTTGACTGCTTGATGTTCCTGACATCTTGGTTCAGATTGAATACATTATGAATGTACCCAGGGACTAGGGGTTTTCAGATGCGCAGCTTCGTATTGTTATTTACTGCTGAATTTTTACAAATATTGGTAACATGCAGAGAAGACATTAATTATCATTTCATCAGGTTGGTTTCATAATAAATGTCTGCTGTCCCAGCGTTTTTTTTTTAAATATATATATGTGTACAATTATACTAATGCACTAGAGATCCTTGTTGAGAGTGATGTGTGAGACTACAAGTATGGCTCTTCGCCATGAGATGGAACATCAAAGAGTAAGTGGAATTATTCCAACAGCCTATTTTACATTTAAATAGCCCCGTTTCAGTGCCTAAGGCTCTAGTTTTTAATTCTAAACCTCCTTCAGTGAATTCTAAAAATAAAATCATTGTATCTGCTGAATTTCTTAAATCAATTCAAAATTAATAACACGCACAAAAATGTACCTCAATCTGATTAAAACTCAGACTTTTATAAATTCTGTTTCCATTACAAATATGAGTAATAGCAAATGGTGACATTTTTGTATACCGGTACTGTTTGAGTGAATCCCTGTACAATGTCATGTCTGATAATTTGTTCTCATATTCAGCGAGATCATTCTTATAAATTTGTCAAAGCTTATGAATGCTAACAAAATAAACAGCTGTTTGGCTAGTTCCCAGTGAAAACGCAAAGTATAAAGGACTTAGGTCATGTAGGTTGTGGGAAAACAACACTGATGTAACTGGTATGAATGGTGGCAATTTACGAACGTCATGTTGATTATATTTCAATAGGAAGAGACTGATACCGGTATAGTTGGAAATTCACGAATAAGAACTTGAAGCAGCATTAATAGTACCGGTACCCATGGCCATCCAGTGCAGTCAGTTGTTGGATCCCTGGAGCATCAAATCAAAGGCCACGTTTGAGTGCTTGGTTTATGCCCCATGAATGCATACAGATGGAAATATATAATTTCTTTCAATTTTTGAAATATTAATTAATACAGATCTAAACAAATAACAGTGAATGTGAATATATTACAATAGAAACCATTTACAGTGACAGACACCAAAATTGTGATCCATTTACCAAGGTTGCAATTGAGGACAAACGAAAAGAGTGCATCTGTGTGAACCCAGTCAAATTGAACCACGACTTTACGTTTATTTCTCGACTTCTAGGTCTACATGATTTAAAATGTCTCTTTCTAACCTACTGAGAAGTGAGAATTTCAGTCATCTGATAATGCCAATGGTTCATTGACTGACATAGATGTAAGCTTCAGTACGACAAGCTGCACAATTGAACAAAATCCTCTGCACCTGAAGAAAAAGATGCTATTTAGCAGATCAGTGTATTCCAATATAAAGCAAAGCTACAGGAAGGATGCAATAGGTGTCTTAGGTCGGCCATGTTGGGGTAATCCACATGGATTGTCTATTGGCTTTCAGATTAGCAAGAACCAAACGAAGATGGATTCCCCCAACATTGGGTTGCCTTTATGATAGATGAAGAAAACCATTTGAATTGATGTGATATCTGATGGTCATAATTGAATTATGACGTGTTCTGGCCCATATCGTGATATGATGAAAAAATGTTGACAACGACGTTTAAATCCTACTCACTCACTCACTCACTTGTATTCTCCGTCAACAGACAGAGTATGTACGTGTACAGGAATATGTATTTTTATATTTGACATTCAGTATATATCGGATTTCCACAATGAATTCCAACAAATCATAATAACAAGATGTGTTAGAAAAAATGAATTATTTTAAACCAGTTGCAGTGAGATTGTGTACGCTTTCCAATAAATTATCTTACAACAATGGTAAGGTATCATATCAATGTTTGTTTCATTTTCGGAATGGGGAAGGTATCTGAAGACCAGGTCGAAATACATGAAATACCCATACACACTAACTCTTCATCGTGTCAAGACACAACAGCACTCTACATGTTGGCATGTCAAATTTCGCCATGACAATTTGGCGTGCAACACTTCGGCAACTTTATTTCACATGCCATATTATAAAGATTTTCAGATTCTTTTCTACATAATGACAGGCTACTACTATGAACATGATGAAGTGCAATTTTATGGTGAATTTCCAGATGTCAAATTTGACAAAGTGAGTCCAAGCAATTAGATTTATGCATCTGCATGCTCTCTAAAAAAACTTGAGTGAACTGTTTCACTCAAGTTTGAGTGAAGTGTACCTGTTCACTCAAACTTGAGTTACTTTTCACTCAACTTGAGTTACTTTTCACTCAACTTGAGTTAAAACCACTCAAGTTCACTCAACTTGAGTGGGATCAATTTCCACTCTTATGCTTGAGTGAATGTCACTCAAGTTGAGTGCATTTAACTCAAGTTGAGTGAAAAGTAACTCAAGTTGAGTGAAAATCTCACTCAAGTGTTGAGTGGGATGAATTTCCACTCTTACTTGAGTAAAATTTCACTCAACTTTTTTTTAGAGAGTGTTATATTGACATACCATAATTTATAGATGGAACAAACATGTGTTACATCCCGGATCATTACGACTATAGTATATCCATTAAAATCCTCAAAAGCTTTTTGCCCAATTATAACCAGTCTTTTTTTCTTCAGAAAAGTGTAGAGTGTAAAGTAACAGTAAGGCATTTTACATTAAATTTTCATATTTCAAACTTGTAATCATTTATTACATTGTAGGTTGACTGTTCATGTTATTGCAAGTTTAGATTTTTTATTCTAACAATATTAACTATTCACCATTGTTGCCTTTGCAATGTACAGTTGCATAGGCAGCTTCTCCAATGCCAGACAGATGATACCATGCTACATGTATGTCTCTGAGTGAACCTATACTGTAAGTGCATCTTTCAACAATGTTTCTTGGAGACACGCTATAATATGTTAAACTTGGACTGAATACTAAGCATACCGGTACCACCAATTACAAAGAAAAGAACACAGCCAATATAGCATTACCTTAACCGTATGTCATTTGTGTAATTATTATCAATTAATAATGGGCAATTCTCACTATCACTCAAGTTGATCCCTGGACAATGCTCTCCAGCCTCGCTCGATGACAGACGACGGTGCACAGACACATGGCTGGCCGCTTAAATGAGCATCGTCTATCCGAGCACTTCCCCATGTCTTTTACCCAGAATATATTTATAATTCATGATAACTGGTATATTTTCAGTCTGAAGTTGCCCAAACTGTATAGGCCTATCATAAATGTAAGCTTATTCGCCTTTTCTTGAAATAGTAGGAATATTTTATCCATGATATTATAATATTTACACCAGTTATCAATCAGATGAAAAACCTGATTCACATTATACACATTGGGAGAGCTCACGAGAACAACCCGCACATACAGTGACCCAGGTGCTGTGCACCAGTATCGCAGACAGCGGAGCAAGACAGCATTGTCCAAGTATAATGTAGGAAGACCCCACTATTACAAATAATTATTTGCACCATTATAATATTTTGCATGCAGGGTAGATGCCCATGAATTCCTGTGCGTTTTGTTGTATGGACACTGAAAAATAATGCTTGAAATTTCTCCAAAGAGAAGATCATTAGAACGAATTTGCCAATAATAATCGTCAATTTTTTTGCTAATTTATGTAAATTAATTGACAGTTGCTAATTGAAGGATAGGTATACATGTTAACTCTACACTATTACTGAAAAATAAGTACTTTAATGCCTATTGTATAGCATGTAGCTCAATTTACCACATGAAAAAGGTGAAAAAACTGCTTTTTGAGAGAAAAAATGATACATATATGCAAATGATATGGGTAATATACAACCAATTGGAACTTTGAAAATAAATATTGAAACTGTAACTGGTTAAGAATATTCGTGGAAAAAATTATGAAAATTGAATAAATATTTGACGACCTACAATGTTTCAAAGTTTAAATACATTTGTGCCATGCAAATTTGGCTTTTCCCTATGCTCCCATTATAAGCGGTTGTCCCCCTTTTTTGTTGCATTTCCGTCACTTTAAAATGTTCTATGACAGCAAATACTCGATGGATTTTAATTCTGTAAAGTTTTTTGTCATTCTACAGGAACTGGCTTTCAGATAAGCCATCATTTATGTGTGTAGCACAAAAAGAAAATTTTAGTGTAAAATGCCTAGCTTATGTCCAGGTTATAGTATGCTGTGTTGTTGTTGTTGGCCATTATGATATTTTTAGAGAAAGGTGGCTATGAATTGATTCATTCTAAATCATAATCAATATATATTAACAATCACTACTGGGTACCTTGATAAAGTAATTTTTCTGATAATTTTGTCAAGAAGATAAAATTGCATGTCAACAAAATTGAGTGAGGTTTTGGGTACGACACGAGGCATGTTGCTTATAGTTTATTTCATGATGAACATGTCCATTTCCAAACCCTGTCCGAGGATGTCTGGCTTTGCCAATTGTGGACAATACTTTAATCAGATATCCCATTTGGGATATGGGGGAATATCTCAATTGGGATATTATATCCCATTTGAGATATATATCCCATTTGGGATATTATCCATGACCTGTTAAACCATATTCACAAAGGAATTGTAGGTGACTCGCACAGTAGGACCATAGTTCAACAAGCTGAACCCTGCTGACATTTAATTTTGTGATATTGACAATGCAGGTAGGTATTATTGCTTTTTTATGAGCGCAAATCCACCCGCTGTTACCCAGGTCGGGAGGCGAAAATTTTGCGATAGGAAATTTCGGTTCAACGGCTGAACCCTGCATTGTCAATATCACAAAATTAAATGTCAGCAGGGTTCAGCTTGTTGAACTAAGTAGGACCACAGATCAAATAACATCCCCTCAACAAGATGCAAGAAAGTACGGAGTCCGATCTATTATCGTGCGTTTTTGAAGGTTTATTTGGAATATATTAAAAAGTCTTTCTCGAAATAAAATAAAATTGCTGAGCTCGTCAACTTTTCTGCCATTATGAATTCCATCGATGACCTCCCTCTCTTCTGCATGCGCAGGAACTATTTTTTAACTTGACTTTTCAGCTCAGTTCCTAGGCTCTGGTGGACAGTACCAGTTAAAGACACCCACGGTGAAAAAAAATTGATGTTGAAAGTACAATGTATTTTTAAGTTTTGTGCATGAGAATTGTCAGTTGAAATAATTTCACCATGAAAGATAATATGATCATTGTTCAATTTCTGTTGGTATTTATTTGAGAGTGAGATCAGGAAGACAAGGTGGTAGGTCAAATTTTGCACCCCCCGAGTAACCACAAGAAATTTCTAATTTTTATGAAAATGAAAATGTTAAATTAAATTTTTTTTTAAGAGTTTCGTCGGTACATAGAATTCTATATTTTGCATTCCCCCCTTTGTTCTGACGTCTTATTGCCTTGTCATCACAAGCACAACACATGTGCACGAGATATATGTCCAATAACTGGTCTGTCAAATAACTAATCCGACAGCTGTACCTATCAGAAATGAATACAGAGGACACTGCAGTTTCCACCGATGAATCAACACTGGGAAACCCTGGCCCAAGTTGGGGCCGCGGTAACAACTTGCTGCGACACAAAACTCTCAAAGGCCTACCCAGAAGCCATCAGTAATATATAAGACGAATGTCAAGAAATCTTGAACACAGCAGAAAAAAGGTTAAGCTCTCCTGGATCGCTGGACATGCCGCAGCCTGGCAGGAAATGATCTCGCGGACAAACATGCAAAACTAGCAGCAAAAAGAGTGTGAACAACGAAAACATAATACCAAATACCCTAGAGGAACAGAAGAATTACTGCAGAAAAAAATCAATCAAAGCTGGCAAACACAATGGCACCAAGGGAAGACATTTTTTCGAAATCGAACCTAATGTCAGGAATACACAGACACCTTCGAAGGCTTCGATCATCGAAAAAGCAAACAAAGCTTCGGAAACTACATAGACTAAGATTCGGCACAACCCTCTTGAAACATACAAGGACAGAATGGGGCCCCCATGTGGTGCCATCTACATGAACCAAATGTGAATGTGGTCACAAAGATAAGACAGTAACACATTTCCTGCTGCAGTCCAACCTACTCCACCGAAAGACAGCATTTTAATATGGGCTCCATTGAACATAGCTTTATGATTCACAAGGTTCCAGCAGCGGACAGAATAATAGACACCCGCACCCTGTTAGGCGGAGGAAAAATTTCTGCAAAATCAATGAATCAATCCTTGAAGTCTTTCTTGCAGCAGGCCCCTAGCCAAGGGGGGGGAGGGTTTCCGATGAAAGAACTTAGACTTTTCTTGATGTCACAGAGCGAACCCCGCTTTCAGAAATTTTATTTATTTTTCTCATACACTGAAGCGAACCCCCTATTTGCCCCTTTTCCCATAAAGCGAACCCCTTGATGTGCTCTTTTGGAGTGAAGGCGAACCACTCCTCAGTAAATCCTGGCTACGGTCCTGTGCAGCAACCAAAAAGGAAATCTAAGATGGCCAAATATGCTTTCAACCTAACTTTTAACTATCCGCTCATACCCTTGTTCTCGTCTCGGTTTTAACCAACAGTACATGTGTACCCACAAGTGAAAACTACAGAATGATGATTGGCAGCATTCAATGGGTATAGTCATAGTTCAACAAGCTGAGCCCTACTGACATTTAATTTTGTGATATTGACAATGTAGGGTGCAGGCTGCAGCCATTGAACCAAAATTTCCTATCACAAAATTTTCAGCCTCACGACCTAGATAACAGCGGGTGGATTTGCACTCATAAAAATCGATAATATCTACCGCTTTGCACTCGTTTGGATAGGATACATATTTGCCGACTTCCCTGACCATTTATTTTCTCCGTTCAGCTTCTTTAATTTCCATAAACTGCAAAAGAAAAAAAATCATTGTGGTCGATCTTCCAAAACGAAACCCACCGCCATTTTGAAAATATCACTATGGTGACACGAGACTGAATGTAATTTTGGGATTGTAGACAGGAAGGTCAGAAGCGGCTCATTCATATTAATGCTGTCACATTATCGGGATTTAAATGTAAAATTGTAACTATCAGTAGCAAGCCTAACAGAAAGCACATATACCGAAAAAGGTAATTTACGGGATTTTTCATCTCCCTAAGCGACTGGGTCGACAGAGCGGATTCAGTTTTTTCCGACTCTCGTAATCCTGAATTTGGAATAGCCTCATGTGAAAGAATCAGAATCGCGCGAGAGTGTTCTAAAATGGCAGTGGATTTAGTTTTTTGGAAGATCGACCGCGATGATTTTTTTTTCTATCTCGCCTTACAAAGTAAAGGGGAGATATTGTTAGGGGGAAAGAGGATGTCGGTGTCAGTGTCCCCGGCCTGGGAATGATAAGGTTTTTGGTTTAGCAAATAAAAAAAAAATGTAGAAAATTTAGAAAAAATATTTAAAAAAATATGGAGGGGTGGGTATTCCATCTGGGGGTACTACCCCTGGGGTGCTCCAATGTTAACATCCCTATGATATACTTTTGCATTTAGCTGAGTGAGTGAGTGAATAGGGTTTAACGTCGTTTTCAACATTTTTTCAGCTATATCACGACGGGGAAGGGAAGGGAGGGGAGGGGGAGGGGCAGGGGTACCTACTTGTAACAGAGCAGATCTAATGCTGCCATTTTATAGTGCTGTCTCACTGAAATATCATGCCGTAGGCAGACTTGACACCCCACTCAGTCACATTATACTGACACCGAGCGAGCCAGTCCTTGTTCTATCCTCTTAATGCTGAGCGTAAGCGAGGGAGCAACAAGTTCCATTTTTCAAGTCTTAGGTATGACCCGGCCTGGGATCGAACCCAGTACCTACCGCTTACGAGGCCGACACTCTAACCATTTAGCATTTAGCTGAAGTGCACATGTACATCTGTACTTAGAAAGTTTGCTGCAGTTGTCAGCTGTCATTGGATGATTATGAAACTTGATACACATATTTCACGTGATTAGAGGATGTCCCTGTGCTATTTAGGAGATGAAATATTGATTTTTGTTTAAATTTTGAGGGTTTTATCTTAGTAATCTGCCAATGATAATGTACATGTATATACATGTACACTACATGAAAAGTTTGCTGAAGCTGTCAGCTTTCATTGGATGAGTTTGACACTTGCTAGCCAAGTTCATTGTGATTCGAGGATGTGCATGTGCTATTTAAGAAATATGACATTAAATATGAATTTTTGCATTTCATACATTTCCATTGATAAGGTTTTTGTTGGGCAAAAATTTACATGTAAATCTGTACATGGAAAGTTTGCTGAACATTTCGTGGGATAATTATAAAACGTGGTGGGCATGTTTCATGTTTTCCTTGGTCAGACCTATCCAGCAGTAATCCCACATAGGACTGACCTATCCAGCAGTAATCCCAAATGGCACTGGCCTATGCAGCAGTAATGACACGGAACTGACCTATCCAGCAATAATCCCATATGGGACTCAACTATCCAGCAGTAATCCCAGACCGGACTGGCCTATCCAGCAGTAATCTCACATGGGAGCAGTAATCCCACACGGGACTGGCCTATACAGCAGTAATCTCACACGGGACTGACCTATCCAGAAGTGGGGGGGGGGTGTGAGTGTAGTTCAACACTGACATCATGCAAGATTGATATCAGATGCCAGATGGGTTAAACCTATCAAAATTAGTGTATTATTAAAACAAGGGCATAGACAAGTTTTGAAGTTTGGGGGGCTTAAAAGGGGGATAGTTTGAGAAGGGATATCCCCCCTTGAAGCCTAGGATTTTTTTTCTTTTTTTTTTCTTTTAAATTGTTGATAAGTAGGTGCTCTCTGGGAGCATTTGCAGACCTCTCAACTTCAAAATTTCCCAGATTGAGATTTAGTGACTATAATCCCAGCACTTAAGACCAGGGGCCGCCTAGGCCCCAGAAGTTCAAGGTTCTAGATGGCTGGAAACGCGTTCTGGCCAATTTTAGAGGAATAAAATCATAAATCATAACTTAGATTTTTACTCATTTTTGTCCCCCGCCGCAACGCGGCCGGGGACTTTAAAATGGTTCTTGCTTCTTTGTGTCCGTGGATGTCTGTGTGTCCGTCCATGTCTGTTCGAAGCGATAACTTCCTAACGCTTTGTTGGATTCTTCCGAAATTCGGAATATGCATTCCTTGCGGCAAGACGCCAGTCCGTATTGCATTTCAGCAATATCTGCCTGAAGGTGGCGCCACTAGTTCTTGCTTCTTTGCGTCCGTGGATGTCCGTGTGTCCGTCCATGTCTGTTCGAAGCGATAACTTCCTAACGCTTTGTTGGATTCTTCCGAAATTCGGTATATGCATTCCTTGCGGCAAGACGCCAGTCCGTATTGCATTTCAGCAACATCTGCCTGAAGGTGGCGCCGCTAGTTCTTGCTTCTTTGCGTATGTGGATGTCCGTGTACGTCCGTGCATGTCTGTTCGACGCGATAACTTTCTAACGCTTAGTTGGATTCTTCCGAAATTCGGCATACACATTCCTTGCGACAAGACACCAGTCCGTATTGCATTTCAGCAACATCTGCTTGAAGGTGGCGCCACTAGTTCTTGCTTCTTCGTATCCGTGAATGTCCGTGTACGTCTGTTCGAAGTGATAACTTCCTAATGCTTTGTTGGATTCTTCCGAAATTCAGAATATGTTTACCTTGCGACAAGATGCCAGTCTGTATTACATCTCAGCAACATCTGCCTGAAGGTGGCGCCACTGGTTCTTACTTCTTTGTGTCCGTGGATGTTAGTGTACGTCCGTGCATGTCTGTTCGAAGCGATAACTTTCTAACGCTTTGTTGGATTCTTCCGAAATTCAGCATTCGCATTCCTTGCGACAAGAGGCCAGTCCGTATTGAATTTCAGCAACATCTGCCTGAAGGTGGCGCCACTAGTTCTTGCTTCTTTGCATCCGTGGATGTCCGTGTACATGTACGTCTGTTCGAAGCGATAACTTCCTAAAGTTTTGTTGGATTCTTCCAAAATTATAATACGCATTCCTTGTGACAAGACGCCAGTCTGTATTACATTTCAGCAACATCTGCCTGAAGGTAGCGCCACTGGTTCTTGCTTCTTTGAGTCCGTGGATGTTCGTGTACGTCCGTGCATGTCTGTTCGAAGCGATAACTTCCTAACGCTCTGTTGGATTCTTCCGAAATTCAGCATTCGCATTCCTTGCGACAAGAGGCCAGTCCATATTGCATTTCAGCAACATCGGCCTGAAGGTGGCGCCACTGGGTCAAAATAGATTTTTTTTCCGTGTACATCTGTTCGAAGCGATAACTTCCTAATGCTGTGGAGTTATTCCGAAATTGCGGCAAGACGCCCAGTCAAAGTATTCATTTCAGCAACACATCTGCCTATGAAGGTGGCGCCACTAGTTCCTTTGCTTCTTTGCGTATGTGGATGTCCGTGTACGTCCGTGCATGTCTGTTCGAAGCGATAACTCCTTAGTTGGATTCTTCCAGTGGCCTCACTTTTCAGGGGCCAAAGACTTCCAGTCCGTATTGCATTTCAGCAACATCTGCTTGAAGGTGGCGCCACTAGTTCTTCTTCGTATCCGTGGAATGTCAGTCGTCTGTTGAAGTGATAACTTTTATAATGCTTTATTGTTGATTCTTCCGAAATTTAAGTCCATATGTTTACCTTGCGACAAGATGCCAGTCTGTATTACATCTCAGCAACATCTGCCTGAAGGTGGCGCCACTGGTTCTTACTTCTTTGTGTCCGTGGATATTCGTGTACGTCCGTGCATGTCTGTTCGAAGCGATAACTTCCTAACGCTTTGTTGGATTCTTCCGAAATTCAGCATTCGCATTCCTTGCGACAAGAGGCCAGTCCGTGTTGCATTTCAGCAACATCTGCCTGAAGGTGGCGCCACTAGTTCTTGCTTCTTTGCATCCGTGGATGTCCGTGTACATGTACGTCTGTTCGAAGCGATAACTTCCTAAAGTTTTGTTGGATTCTTCCAAAATTATAATACGCATTCCTTGTGACAAGACGCCAGTCCATATTACATTTCAGCAACATCTGCCTGAAGGTAGCACCACTGGTTCTTGCTTCTTTGAGTCCGTGGATGTTCGTGTACGTCCGTGCATGTCTGTTCGAAGCGATAACTTCCTAACGCTCTGTTGGATTCTTCCGAAATTCAGCTTTCGCATTCCTTGCGACAAGAGGCCAGTCCATATTGCATTTCAGCAACATCGGCCTGAAGGTGGCGCCACTGGGTCAAAATAGATTTTTTTTCCGTGTACATCTGTTCGAAGCGATAACTTCCTAATGCTGTGTTGGGTTATTCCGAAATTGCGGCAAGACGCCAGTCCATATTGCATTTCAGCAACATCTGGCTGAAGGTGGCGCCACTAGTTCTTGCTTCTTTGCGTCCGTGGATGTCGGTGTGTCCGTCCATGTCTGTTCGAAGCGATAACTTCCTAACGCTTTGTTGGATTCTTCCGAAATTCGGAATATGCATTCCTTGCGGCAAGACGCCAGTCCGTATTGCATTTCAGCAACATCTGCCTGAAGGAGGCGCCACTAGTTCTTGCTTCTTTGCGTCCGTGGATGTCCGTGTGTCCGTCCATGTCTGTTCGAAGTGATAACTTCCTAACGCTTTGTTGGATTCTTCCGAAATTCGGAATATGCATACCTTGCGACAAGATGCCAGTCTGTATTACATCTCAGCAACATCTGCCTGAAGGTGGCGCCACTGGTTCTTACTTCTTTGTGTCCGTGGATGTTCGTGTACGTCCGTGCATGTCTGTTCGAAGCGATAACTTTCTAACGCTTTGTTGATTCTTCCGAAATTCAGCATTCGCATTCCTTGCGACAAGAGGCCAGTCCGTATTGCATTTCAGCAACATCTGCCTGAAGGTGGCGCCACTAGTTCTTGCTTCTTTGCATCCGTGGATGTCCGTGTACATGTACGTCTGTTCGAAGCGATAACTTCCTAAAGTTTTGGTGGATTCTTCCAAAATTATAATACGCATTCCTTGTGACAAGACGCCAGTCCGTATTACATTTCAGCAACATCTGCCTGAAGGTAGCGCCACTGGTTCTTGCTTCTTTGAGTCCGTGGATGTTCGTGTACGTCCGTGCATGTCTGTTCGAAGCGATAACTTCCTAACGCTCTGTTGAATTCTTCCGAAATTCAGCATTCGCATTCCTTGCGACAAGAGGCCAGTCCGTATTGCATTTCAGCAACATCGGCCTGAAGGTGGCGCCACTGGGTCAAAATAGATTTTTTTTCCGTGTACATCTGTTCGAAGCGATAACTTCCTACTGCTGTGTTGGGTTATTCCGAAATTCGGAATACGCATTCCTTGCAACAGGACGCCAGTCCGTATTGCATTTCAGCAACATCTGCCTGAAGGTGGCACCACTGAGTTTCTCTTCTTCTTCTTGTCCGTTCCAGTCAAAATGGGCCTTCAATTTTGCTATATGAAATCATTCTATTCCACATCATATGATTTACCCTAAAGCTTTTGCATGAACCATATTTTATTTCAGAAGTATAATGTGAAATAACTGGCGGGATTTCCCCGCAGTACTGAATCCCTGATTTTTGAATTTCGTGTCATCTTAAACGAAGGACAACATTCCCTTCAATTTTGCTAACAAATAATTGTATTGCACATCATAGGATTTACCCTGAAGCTTCTGCACGAATCATTTGTCTACACACGCATATTACTATATTAATTACAACTGTGTTCCTAATGTTTGGGTGCACACTGTGCATATGATCAATTTCCTGAATTGAACTGAATTCAACCTTGCTGGTCTTCAGACTGACAGATGATGGCATGCAGTTGTCAGTGCAGTTGTTCATGTACAGGGAGCTTTCTATGAATGAGTTGCAACCCCAAAGGCTTAAAATGTATCAGGCACAGACCCATGTTTTTACCCCTCGGCCATTTTTGGCCATGGGGTATTGTCATCATCTTGTACGTCCGTCTGTCCGTACGTCCGTTCGTGAGCGAGATAGCCGGAAAACTGTTTCGCTGATGAATTCCAAATTTGGTATGCTTATTTGCCTAGTCAAGGACCAGAAGCCTATAGAATTGGGACCTGATTGGGTGGGAACCTTAGCAGCCATCTTTAATTTCATGCAAAATGGATAATGATCCATATCTCGAAAACCATTCAACTGTTCAATACGAAATTTGATATACATCATCGATACATCAAGCAACTTTCAACGAATTACCAAACAGGCTTTTCTGATTAGCTGGGAACCCTGGATGCCATCTTTAATTCATACGAAACCGATAATGATAGCATACATATCTCGGTTACCATTCAATTGTTTTATATGAAGGTAGGTATATATCATCAATACATCCAGATACTTTGAATTGGGACCTGATTGACTGAAAACCTTTGGTGGCCATCTTTAATTTAGGCAAAATCATTAATGATCTATCTCTGATTCCGTTGAGTGCTCAGTGGAAAATTTGGTATACATCATTGATGCGTCAAGAGACTTACGATGAATGACAGATCTGGTTTCTCTGATTGGGCAGAAATCTTGGCGGCCATCTTTAATTTATTCAGAATCTTTAATGATGTTTATCTCTGATACCATTCAAATGTTCTATACGAAACTTGATTTACAGCATCGATGTATGAAGAGACTTGCATTAATGAATAACCACATTAGTTCCTCTGAGTGATGGGAAGGATGGGCAACCATCTTTAATTTATGTAAAATCATTAATGATCTCTATCTCTGAAACTGTTCAAATGCTCAATGTAAAATTTGATATACATTATCGATGCATCATCTCGGTTACTTCTACACGATGTGCCTAGGATACAGTACTATACTATACCCAATTTTTTGTAATTCAACATCGCAGAAAACCACCATCGATTGCGTTTTCAATGGTAAAAGGGTTAGGAAAGAACTAAAAATACACTTCAATGCAGAGTGATTTTGATTGACGCCAGAAATCGCTCAGAACGCTTCTTCGGCGATCTAGACCCCAGGAGCATCTGGGGCCTGGGCGGCCCCTGGATCCTCACCTAAAGTGCAATGATAGTGGCCGTACCACTTTGAATTTGCTTCCGACGCCCCTGTATTAACAGACAGTGTCAACGTACTGTTCCAGCTGTCTCCCGTTCAGTGATTGGTCATTCGACCCCGCCATTTTAAACTAATACGAGCATTTTCATTGGATCACTATTAGATAAGACCCACCCCAATCTTCATACACAACCACGTGACTGTCTCAGTTGACTGATGACATAGCGCGGCCTCGTTTTTGATTTCAAAATCTGCCGTCTAACTGGGAAAATGTTGTTGCTGCTGCATCAGCCGATCATTAGCCCGGCCCCTGTAGAGGATACTATAGGCTAATACATGTAGGCTACCATGCCATGAGATGATGCTTGGGATTGCATTTCGCTCACTTGCACCTACAGGTGGCGACAACTGGTGGCAATTTAAAATTTGGTTTCCGGGCAGTAGGTTGAGGATGCCTTCAGCTTCTCGTCAAATTTGGTTTGCAGATAATGCCTTGAGATGTCACTTGGGGATGCTTCTCGGTGCTTCACTGCATGGAAACTATATCACAGAAGCAATCAACTTTCAGTCAATCGTTCTGAGTTGATCTTAAAACTTGGCAAGGCAGAAAGACCCTTCCACATCCATTGCCTATGAAGCAGCAGTTGCCTCCCTCATGTATATCCCCTAAGACCAACAATGCTAACAAATATTGCTGCCATTTCGGCGGGGGACCTAGCATCCTCTGGCTGCTTGTTTCGGTAGTTTTACCGTCCGTCCGTCCGTCCCACATCTTGTGAACGCGATATCTTGAGAACAATCTGACCAATCGACATCAAACTTGAGAAGGTGCTTCACAACCGCCATTGGTATTGATTTTCACTGAGGTACGTAATCCAAGATGGCCGCCATCGACCATATTGGATTCTGTCCGTCCCACATCTTGTGAACGCGATATCTCGAGAACAATTTGACCAATCGACTTCAAACTTGGAAAGGTTCTTCTCAGTAGTCAGATGGCTATTGGTATTGATTTTCACGGAGGTACGTAATCCAAGATGGCTGCCATTGACCATATTGGATTCCATCCGTCCCAGATCTTGTGAACGCGATATCTCGAGAACAAAACCAATCGACTTCAAACTTGGGAAGGTTCTTAACACCAGTTACATGGCCATTGGTATTGATTTTCACTGAGGTACGTAATCCAAGATGGCCGCCATCGACCATATTGGATTCTGTTCGTCCCACATCTTGTGAACGCGATATCTCGAGAACAATTCAATCAATCGACTTCAAACTAGAAGGTGCTTCACATCAGTAAGACGGCCATTGATTTTCACTGAGGTACGTAATCCAAGATGGCTGCCATTGACCATATTGGATTCCATCCGTCCCAGATCTTGTGAACGTGATATCTCGAGAAAAAAAACAACCAATCGACTTCAAACTTGGGAACGTTCTTAACACCAGTTAGATGGCCATTGGTATTGATTTTCACTGAGATATGTAGTCCAAGATGGCTGTTATTGACCATATTGGATTCCATCCGTCCCACATCTTGTGAACGCGATATCTCGAGAACAAAACAACCAATCAACTTGAAACTTGGGAAGGTACTTAACATCAGTTAGATGGCCATTGGTATCGATTTTTACTTAGGTGCATAATCCAAGATGGCTGCCATTGACCATATTGGATTCCATCTGTCTCGCATCTTGTGAACGCGATATCTCGAGAACAATTAGACGGCCATTGGTATTGATTTTCATTGAGGTAGTACATGTATGTAATCCAAGATGGCTGCCATTGACCATCTTGGATTTCACTCGCCCATATTGTACCCATCTGTGTTGTGAATGCGATATCTTGATCTATTCCACCCATCGATTTATCAACCTCGATCACGATCCACAAATCCATATACAACTACAGATTTGCATTCCAGTGTTACACTACCAATTTCTGCTTCCCAAACCTCCTTAAATTGTTCTGATTGTTTTGCTGATGGAAGTATGAATATTGCTTGTATTGTTGGAAGGCCTATGATATTTGTCACCAAATATATTGCATAGACCTCGTACATGTACATGATGTATATGTGATAACAAAAAATTAACCACCCCCCTGCGATTATTTCATCTCCATCATTAAAATTGGTAGTTTGATGCAAGTCAAAAGTAAATCATCAACACCCATCTACATGTAAATCAGTCAACAATTTATTCTATTCAAGGCAAGACAGGATTACATGGGTCCTGTTGTTCAAACGTGCCAACTGCACTCAAATCAGATCTGAACTTTCAGATTAACCAGCACCGTTCAGAAAACTGGCTGAAAAAAAAAATTATTGATCTTTCTCAGATTAATTCCGTTCTGTTCAACCACCAGTATAATGTGAAGCTCTTATATTTAGCAGCACCCGTAAACTCGACAGCTTTGCAGGAAAACGAGCGTCACAATCATCAGAATCTGAACCTGAATCTGACTGCGTGTCAGACATTTTGACAGCCTGGTTCCCGATACTGCATTCTGCATATTATAGGGCCTGCGGGTGCCCGATATGACAGGAGGCTGATGAATCAGTTTTAGAGCGGGAGCGTATGATGACGCAAGACTGACGACGGTGATTCCCATAGGACATTCTGGTGCGCCGTGTGCGTCGGACACTGACAACTTTGAGCAAAAGACTCGTATTTTAGAGATGTTTTTATTGAAGTGGCGAATGCGTGAGATTTATAGGTGGCTGTGTGAGAGTGTGAGACTGAAGCCCAATGCCATTCGCGACTGCTCGGCTTATACCGTTAACTGAAGTCATAATACCTCGTGCATTAATGCAGAGATTCATAGAAGTCCTGTTTTACCACCGATAATCAGGGGTGAAATTCATTCGAAAACTCGATTCAGACCTTCAAATTTCACTAAACTTTTTGAGGTTTTGATGAAAACTCAATAGCCCTATAATTTCATGGGATGAAACAATATAAAATCATTAGGAATGGTGGTAAATTTGAAGAAATACTCAATATGAAGAAAACACTGAAAACTGAATGGACTAAATTGAGTAAAAAAAACTCAAATTTTCGACCTCTATGAATCTCTGTAATGGTGTGAGGATTTTACAGCTCTCATCTGTAAGCCGTGATCCGCTGCACGTGAGGCACATCGCATGCTGTGAGATGTGTTTCCTCTCACATAGTCCTCGTTGTATTTCTCTCTTATCGGGAGATAAAATATATGTCCAAATGAAACGGACATTCCCTTGATTCTACCCGGGAAGAATCTCTTCTAATTTGAGGTGTTTCTCTCAGTTTTTCTTCTTGAGCTAACCTCCATCAGTGTCCATGGTAACGGAAGTCACATAGCTGACATGCGTTTTTCTGCGTTTCCATGTGATATTATTCTTTCAACATGGATGCCAATATGGATTCCTAGCACTGCGGGACGAGGTTCTAATGTCCTGCACTAATCATGTCGAGTGGCCCAATGCATGAGTCTCAAGCCAATGAGACTTGATAGGTCTGCATTTGAGCGGTATAAGATTGTAATAATTGAACTTTTAATTTGTGGCAAATTGTCTCACTACAACGGTAAGCTGCACTATAATTCAGTTAATCCTAAGACAATACTATCTTGCCCCGATAGCAGCGGGCGGCTGCATAACCGGTTTTGGTTATCAATCGTTATTGAGTCGCTTTGCTGTCTCTTTAACTTAAGAAATATTTTTAAGGGATGATATCTTAGCGTATTCTCATATAAAAATTACCACCCATCTACTATTTTCATCTGGTGGGCTGTTCAAATCACTTTTCGTCCATGGTCCGTCTTCCGTCATCAGTCCCTCCGTAAACAATTCTTGTTATCGCGATTTCCCAGGAACTCCTGCATGGATCTTTGTCAAATTTGGCACACGGGTTCCCCTTGGTATCTAGTTGTGCAAGATACCTTTTCTGATCCGATTCGCAAATCCAATATGGCCACCAGGCAGCCATCTTGGATTTCCTCATGAAACTTTGTTATCGCGATTTCTCAGGAACTATTGAATGGATCTTTCTCAAATTTGGTACACAGGTTCCGTTTGGGGTCTAGTTGTGCAAGATACCTTTTCTTGTCCGATTCGCAAATTCAATATGGCCACCAGGCAGCCATCTTGGATTTCCCCATGAAACTTTATCACGATTTCTCAGGAACTACTGAATGGATCTTTCTCAAATTTGGTGCACAGGTTCCCCTTGGGGTCTAGTTGTGCAAGATACTTTTTCTGGTCCGATTCACAAATCCAATATGGTCATCAGGCAACTTGGATTTCCCCCATGAAACTTTATCACGATTTCTCAGAAACTACTGCATGGATCTTTTTCAAATTTGGTACACAGGTTCCCCTAGGGGTCTAGTTGTGCAAGATACCTTTTCTGGTCCGATTCACAAATCCAATATGGCCACCTGACCAGGCAGCCATCTAAGATTTCCCCCTGAAACTTTATCGCGATTTCTCAGGAACTACAGAATGGATCTTTCTCAAATTTGGTACACAGGTTCCCCTTGGGGTCTAGTTGTGCAAGATACCTTTTCTGGTCCGATTCACAAATCCAATATGGCCACCAGGCAGCCATCTAAGATTTCCCCATGAAACTTTATCGCGACTTCTCAGGAACTACAGAATGGATCTTTCTCAAATTTGGTACACAGGTTCCCCTTGCGGTCTAGTTGTGCAAGATACCTTTTCTGATCCGATTCGCAAATCCAATATGGCCACCAGGCAGCCATCTTGGATTTCCCCAATGAAACTTTGTTATCGCGATTTCTCAGGAACTACACCATGATCTTTCTCAAATTTGGTACACAGGTTCACCTTTCCTGGTCGGATTCGAAAATCCAATATGGCCACCAGGCAGCCATCTTGGATTTCCCCATGAAACTGTGTTATCGTCATTTCTCAGAAAGTACTGTATGGATCTTTCTCAAATTTGGTACACAGGTTCCCCTTAGGGTCTAGTTGTGCAAGATACATTTTTCGGTCCGAATCGAAAATCCAATATGGCCACAAGGCAGCCATCTTGGATTTCTCCATGAAACCTTGTTATCACGATTTCTCAGGAACTACTGCATGGATCTTTCTAAAATTTGGTACACAGGTTCCCCTTGGGGTCTAGTTGTGCAAGATACCTTTTTCGGTCCGATTCGAAAAACCAATATGGCCACCAGGCAGCCATATTGGATTTCCCCATGAAACTTTTTCGTCATTTCTCAGGAAGTACTGCATGGATCTTTCTCAAATTTGGTACACAGGTTCCCCTTGGGATCTAGTTGTGCAAGATACCTTTCCTGGTCCGATTCGAAAATCCAATATGGCCACCAGGCAGCCATCTTGGATTTCCCCATGAAACTTTGTTATCGTCATTTCTCAGGAAGTGCTGTATGGATCTTTCTCAAATTTGGTACACAGGTTCCCCTTAGGGTCTAGTTGTGCAAGATACATTTTTCGGTCCGAATCGAAAACCCAATACGGTCACCAGGTGGCCATCTTAGACTTCCCCATGAAATTTTGTTGTCATGATTTCACAGGAAGTACTGCCTGGATCTTTCTCAAATTTGATACACAGGTCCCCCTCGTGGTCCAATTGTGCAAGATACCTTTTCTGGCCCGATTCCAAAATCCAATATGTTCATCAGGCGGCCATCTTGGATTTCCCCATGAAACTTTGTTATTGCGATTTCTCAGGAACCACTGCATGAATCTTTGTTAAATTTGGTACACAGGTTCACCTTGTCGTCTAGTTGTGCAAGATACCTTTTCTGGTCCGATTCGAAAATTCAATATGACCAACAGGTGGCCATCTTGGATTTTCCCATGCAAATTTGTTAACATGATTTCTCAAGAAGTACTGCATCATAGTGCATGGATCTTTCTCAAATTTCCGAATCGAAAATCCAATATGGCCACAAGGCGGCCATCTTGAATTTCCCCTTGAAACATTGCTACCGTGAATTCTCAGGAAATATTTCATGGATCTTTCTGAAATTTGGTTTTTGGTCCGATTCGAAAATCCAAGTTACGCTTCAAATTAATTCGGTATTCTCGATTTGTGACGTTTTCATCACAAGAGTCGGCGGAACAAACGGTGGGGCATATTCTATATATTGACTATAGAGAATATCCATACCTTCACCTTCCATATCAAGGAGTTCATATTATTTGGAATTAAAATGTATTTCTTCAAATTTTAAATCCGCTTTCTTTAGTCCATGCAGTAGCAAATGAACTGCTCCATCCTTTCATCTGCCGGCGGGTCGGCTACATGAAGGGATGTCACTCTTGTGACTCAACGTCACAACTCGACAACTGTAGACTACTGCATGTTTCGATCCAAGGGAGATAATCAGGATTCAGGCACTTTCGAAGTTTCAACATTACTGCGCAGACCGGATCCCTTCAGTATTAAGTATTGTACACTCTTACTATTTTCGAGCATGGTATCTTAAAAGAGATATCTCAAAATAGCCCAATAAACAGAACAGAATTAGCATTCGTTCCTGATTATAAAATCTTAAGTATGTTTCATAGCTCATGCGAAAGTGTCAAAGAGATTGGTCTTCGCTTCCAGTACCCAATGATGACACGTGCAAAAAAATAAATAAAAAAAATACTACAAAACAAAGGCGAAGGATCCTCTGTACATGTACATTCACTTTCAGACTAACTTTGCTCCTTTCTCTTGTATTATAACAACCGACATAAGTACAGTTTCTAGAAATCTTGAAACTCCTGAAACTTAGATTATATCTTGGTATTTTTCAGTGGCCTTTTTCGATCTTTTTCGCTCAGATTCGAAATTCTGTAAACAAAATTGCAAATCAATCGTTTGTTCTTAGTAACAACGGACAAAAAGATCCTCTAGTCATTAGCTTACAAGTATCGGACAATGGTGGGCGCCAAGATCCTTCAGGATCTCTCGTTTTTTCTGCCGACCGTTGAAATTTGGGAGGGAGGGGGCTTGATTGTCTACGCCCTTGTTAAAAGAGTACTTACCTTATGTTATATAGGTTCCTATTACAAAGGTTAGACTCTCAAAGAAATATAACAAACTATTCAGGCGCGGCGGACCGACTTGAATATTGTGAGGGCCAGACGGGGGTGGGACAGGGAGGGGGAGGGGTGTCCCCCTCCCTTAGACGGGGTGCTGGAGGTCCTCCCCCCAAAAAATTTGGCAACTTAGACTCGATTTAACGCACTTTGGCGTTTCTGAGAACTTTGAAAGGGATAGCATATCTCGCAATAAAACCGACTCATAAAAGCTAAAAAAAAATCCAATCGGCGTTCTTCAATGAAATTTCCCTCACGTTGCTTCGAAAATAATATTTGCCGATGATATCTGTCAACTATACCCACCCACCCAAGTGAAAATTACAGTGTGAACACCACTTAAGACTATTGTAAATATTCAACGAATAAATTAAGGGTATAGTGTTCCGGCATACTGGTATACACACAACAAGGAAGTCAACACACAATTATTTTTAGAAAGGTGAGTTGTCTCACCTTTATTATGCTATCGAGAAAATTTCTGATTTTAGGGTTGTCCGAAGTATACGTATAAATATAGTTCCAAACTGTTTATTCTTTCTCAGACCAGAATAGTTATCCTTTAGTGGTTGACAGGCTTTGTAGGCCTATATATAGTCACTTCCTGTATTAAATAATACTATGTTAATTGTTTTCCTTCAAGATATCAGATTAATAGGCACTAGAGTATGGAAGCCTGCTATGGTCACTCTTGTAAACATTGACCTCAGCTTGGAGAAATACAGTTCAGGAGGCAACATGTACATGTGTAAATAGCTGCCCTACCATAGCTCTGGGGGCTGTACATGTATCTATGCTGGGTCTAGTTTCTGATCAGTGGTCAAGCTAAAACTAGGTCATCACATGGACTGGTGTTAGATATATAGGTACATGTATGTAGTGACAATAATGAATCAATTGAAGTTAAACTTAGAAATAATACTATCTGACATGTCTGAGAACTGAAATATTCTGAGATGGATGTCTTGCCACTTATTGTTTCATGCAATTCATGTGTTCTAATACTTTCATTCAGTGCCAGTACTGGGTGTACATGTATGTATAATAGTATTACCACTACATACGGATCAGCTTGGTATTATGGCCAGTTTTTCATGTGCTTTTTGAGGGCTTTTTCAAACAAATAGATACTATTTTGAATTGAAACTCTGGAAAAGAAATCTGCTACTCGGGAAGCAGCTATTCTTTTGAGTTTTACTATCTCCACTATTGCAGCCAGTCAATCGATAGTCTCTGAAAATGATACTTGGGTATCACAATCAGTTAAAAACTATTTTTCCTGTTAGCCATAAATTACAAAACACTAATTTACAAATGGAAGTACAGTGCAATAAAAATCTAGATTATGCAAAGAGAAGTTCACTTGCAATAGATGTTATCTGTCCCAACCCTCAATCAAGCAACAACTTTTATCTTCTGAACCACCTTTCTATATATGCCCATGGGCCTAGTTTTATTTTATTTTCTTCAAGGCATAGATACTTTTATGCCATCGATCATTCAGTAATTCAAGAATTATATATATACAACACAAACTATTGATGGACATTGTGCTGTTCGTTGATTAGACAGAACCAACTTCGTGGAGAACTTCGTAATCACATATTCCAGTGTTTCAAATGTAAACACGGTCAATACTTGGGGCTTCTGAAGATGTGATCGGGGGGACGGGGATACTCCCCCTGGAAAATTTTGGAATTTCGGACGGTTATCTACACATATCTGACCCATTTCGAGGCACGTCAGTTACAATTATTGGGGGGGGGGGCAAAGTGGTCCTTCGCCCCGCTCTTTTCATATTGGGGCAGCCGGGCCCCGGCTGACCTACCCGCGCCTCCTCTTTCACTGTCATTGAGGGCGATAATCTATTATTTAATTACAGTTTGTGAAGCCATGTATCCACTTTGATGTGACTAATGACATCAACATAATTCAGGACAACGTCACAGCTAATGCTTGATCCAGGGACATTCCAACGACAGACATTTGAATCACTCTGGGTCCGTGTTTTAATCTAAGGCAAAAAAAATATTGGTGCTGCGAATTTGGGTTGTTTAGGTTATCTCCGCCAACTGAAGAATTTCTTCCCCAAGTTTTTCAACTGAGACTTGCCGGATTCAATTTGGACAAAATTTGAAGCTGATCGGTAAACTAAAAGTGTATCCTCTGCAATTGTCCAGTGATTTGAGTTGAACAACGACGCTTAAAGGCTGTAAACATTTTCATGATTACACTTGAACTACTAAGATCAACTAGAACGTCAGTGGATTTACTGGGTTCCTTCTTGTGCGAATTATCGGCATGACCAACACGATCAACTCCATTACATTGTGACGTTTTTTAGATTGATTGTCTGTCCGTCCGTCTGTGGACACGATATCTCAAGAAGGAATATAGCCAGGCATTGTATTTTCATATCACATATGCATCTGGTGAAGCCCATTGAAAATGACAGACTGTGACGTAAAATTCTAGTATTTGCTCTATTTTTTGAAGAACTAAAATTCATACACATATGATAATGCAACTAGTGATTGTCTAGAAGCCTATCTCAGTTGACTGACCTTGACCTACTTTTTTCAAGGTCATACACTGTTTATTATGATATAACATAACAGATTATAGCTAGGCTTTCCAAAATAATTCTATGTATACATCTGACGATGGTCCAGAGATGTGCTGAAGATGACTGACCTTGACCTATTTTATCAAAGTCAAATTTCATTATTTGCTTCAAATTCATGTAACATATGCAACTGGTGATTGTCTAGCAGCCTATCCCAGTTGACTGACCTTGACATAGTTTTTCAAGGTCATATACTGTTATTATTATATAACTTGAAGCCATAGCTAGGCTTTCCAAATTAATACTTTGTATACATCTAGGTCAAATTCTATATGTTGAGTCTAAGATCTCCAAATTCTCGTTCCATATGCAATTAGGTTACAATAGACCATAAATTGTTGAAGATGACTGACCTTGATATATATTTTCAATATCAAAATACTTGATTGATTATTATAGCTATATAGAAGAGTATATTTAGAGCTAAGAACTTGGTAATGCTATACCAGAACCTCAGCATAAACTTTTCCCATCAATTAAGGCCTTGGCAAAAGCTGACATGGCTCAGCTTCCTATATTATATATTTCTAAAATGAGGAAGTGGACAACCATCGACCCTACTAGATCACAAATTTGTTAACCTTCATGATGTTGTTAAAGTTCTAAAATTACATCTTATGTAATGCATGCTTGCTAAGTGTAGACAATAACTGATAGCTGAGGGGTATTGGAGCCCATTGGGCTATTTTTGATTTTTACCCCTCGGGCAAATTGTCATCTGTCCATCTTTCTTGTGAACACGATATCTCAAGAAGAATTATAGCCAGGCATTGTAAATTCATACCACATATATGTATTGGGTGAAGGGCCAGAAGCCTATTAAAAATGACTGACCTTGACCTATTTTATCAAGGTCAAATTCTAGTGTTTGCTTTATTTTTTGAAGGATTAAAGCTAGGGTCTCCAAATTCATATTATATATGCAACTCGTGATTGATTAGAAGCCCTCGTAAGCGGTAGGTTCTGGGTTCGATCCCAGGCCGGGTCATACCTAAGACTTGAAAAATGGAACTTGTTGCTTCCTTGCTTACGCTCAGCATTAAGAGGATAGAACAAGGACTGGTTCGCTCAGTGTCAGTATAATGTGACTGAGTGGGGTGTCATGTCTGCCTACGGCATGATATCTCAGTGGGACAGCACTATAAAATGGCAGCATTAGATCTGCTCTGTTACAAGTAGGTTCCCCTTCCCTTCCCCGTCGTGATATAGCTGAAAAAATGTTGAAAGCGACGTTAAACCCTATTCACTCTCACTCACTCCTTGATTAGAAGCCTCCTTTAGTTGACTGACCTTGACCTATTTTTTTATAGGTCATATACTGTTTATTATGATATAACAGAAGAAATAAAAGCTAGGCTTTCTAAATTAATACTATGTATACATCTGGTGAAGGTCCGGAGGCGTACTGAATATGACTGACCTTGACCTATTTTATCAAGGTCAAATTATAGTATTTGCTGTATTTTCTGAAGGATTGAATCTAGGGTCTCGAAATTCATATTACTTATGCAACTGGTGATTGACTATAAGCTTATCTCAGTTGACTGACCCTGACCTATTTTTTCAAGGTCAATTACTGTTTATTATGGTCTAACATGAAGAAGTATATCAGCCTTCCAAATTAATACTATGTATACATCTGGCGAAGGTCCAGAGGTGTACTGAAGATTACTGGCCTTGACCTATTTTATCAAGGTCAAATTTTAGTATTTCCTATATTTTTGAAGGTAGGGTCTCCAAATTCATATTACTTATGCAATTGGTGATGAACTAGAAGCCTATCCCAGTTGACTGATCTTGACTTATTTTTTCAAGGTCGTATACTGTTTATTTTGGTCTATGATGAAGAAATACATGTATATCTAGGCTTTTCAAATTAATACGATGTATACATCTGGCAAAGGTCCAGACATGTACTGAACATGACTGACCTTGATCTATTTGATCAAGGTCAAATTTTAGTATTTGCTGGGTCTCCAAATTCATATTACTTTTTAAATGCAATTGGTGATTGACTAGAAGCCTATCCCAGTTGACTGACCTTGACCTATTTTTTCAAGGTCATATACTGTTTATTATGATATTAGATGAAGAATATAACTAGGCTTTCCAAATCTATACTATGCATACATCTGGTGATGCTCCAAAGGCAGGGCCATAGCCAGGATTTACTGAGGGGTGGTTCGCCTTCACTCCAAAAGGGCACATCAGGGGGTTCGCTGTATGGGAAAATGGGCAAATAGGGGGTTCACTTCAGTTTGAAAAGGGCATTTATATGAGAAAAATATACAATATTTCCGAAAGAGGGGTTCGCCCGACTCCAGAAAACCCCCCTTGGCTACAGGTCTGAAAGGTGTGCTGAAGATGACTGACCTTGACTTATTTTATCCGTGACCTATTTTATCCAGATCAGATTCTAGTCAGTAAAATATTTCATGAAAGATTATATCTACATTGTCCAAATTTATACCACTTATGGCTGGACCTGAAGTCTATTAAAAAATATCGCTGACCTTGACTTTTTTTAAAAGGTCAAATTCTATATGTTAAGTCAGATCGCTGACCTTGATCTATATTTCCAAGATAAAATTACTTGATTTGATTATAAGCTTTTTAGAAGAGTATATTTAGAGCTAAGAATTCAGTCCTGCTTTACCAGAACCTCAGGCCTTGGCAAAAGCTGAACTAAGTCAACCCTACTATATCAGATTTTTGTTAATCTAGTTCTAAAAATACACTGATGATATTATACATTGCATGATTGCTGGGTGTAGACAATAACTGATAGCCAATGGGATATTTTTTTGTGTGTGTGTGTCAGTATAGACATATGAAAGGGAGACACTGTGTTACGTGGACTTACATTGAGGCCAGATTTGACTCTTTGTTTATTCTGCATTAATACTATCATTCAACTGATGCATGACCTATTGTTTCATTTTTAGGAGTTTCTGTGGTGGCCGGGGCATTGATAGTTGGTGTCTGGCAATTGAAAACTGGAAATAAAGAAAGGTCTTATAACATGATGAGGCTGAGAGTAGGAGCTCAAGCGTTCACCATTACAGCTTTTGTGCTTGGTAGCGTGTACAAGGCAAAAATGGGCAAACCTAAACCCTAAATATATGTTTGTGTGTGATCATGAACTGACTTGACTGTCTCATCAATATGATGCTGCTCAGTCCTGTTCTGATCCAGAGTCTGAAAATAATTCATGATACTATTAGTCCAAGAATGGAGGATTGAAATTTGCTTGTCTTTGTGTTGCAGTTTTGTATCGATGACCAAGTGGACAGATAATCGAAGTTGGACCATCATGATATGCTGTGGTTTTGACCCAGTTTTGTCATTTTTGAAAGACGTCTCTTCAGGAGTTCGAAGTTCGGATTGTACACCGTTCAATTTTTAGATTCTGTAGGCTAAATTATCCACAGGTGATTCTGATAGGCTCAAGCTCCGTACCCGTAATTGAAAAAGGTATGAGTACATATTTAGTGCTGGACATGTAACCGGACACGTGCGAATGCATTCTCCCAGCAGAATCAATGTTCATTTCATATGTCTTGTTAGCTTGTTTGGAATGAAGGAAGGTAACTTTTGTAGGGAGAACAAGCAGGTCCAACTGGTACAAACATCTCTGTATTGATGGTACATCCACATTAGTGAAATTAATTGATTACGACTAAGCAGCCCTCATCTGTATTTTGAGGGCAATTGATAAAAATAGATCTATGAGGGATTTACATTTTCATGAGTAAACCTTACACATTTTCTTCATATTCGTATACAATTGGTTTCAAGAGCAAATCTGGCCACTGGAATAAATTTTGCTTTCTATTGTTAAATGCTTCTAAAATAACTGAAGCCCCCCCCACCTCCCGATAATGTCTATCTTCTCATCACCTGATGTGGAGCTTTCAAGGAGGACTTTTACCCAAAAATCTGATTAAGGAAATTTCTCCAGCCCTTGTCAGTCTTGGCGATATCTAACCATAGCTCAAAATGAGGCCTTGAAAATGCACACAGTACTTCTCAATACACATGTAGTCATGAGAAAGATATTGGAACATGAACAATATTATTTCATGTTTACATAAACTCCAGTGTCAAACTGATCTACAAGTGTCAAACAATACAACCGCAGTGATACGGTATTAACCCAATATAAAGTCAAGTCCATCTGGAAAAAAAAACAGGAATATAAAATGAAAAAAATTATATTGAAAATGTTTCACTTGTAGGTATTATATGGTGATAATAATGGTCCAGTAGTTTATATTGTAAACCAATTTGGGGTTCTTGTGCTTAACTGGGTTTAGCCTGACTGACCGTTAAATTGACCAAAATAATGTATGCTACAAAATAAAATGTAAATATAAAATTATTTTTTTCATTTTTCTTCTGATATTATCCTTGTGTCTAGATTGACAAGTGGGTGAATTTTCATACCATTGGGAAGATAATTGCCAAAACACTGGCAAGGGCTGGGAATCTGATTAGTCAGATTTTCGGCAAAAGGCCCCACTTAAGAAAAGATGTGTGTAGAAAATACAGGTTCTTGTACATAAATGTTTAATATTTTGTATATACAGGTCCGATGTTAACTACTGTAAATTAAAAGGTCTGCAATTAAGTGCATGCAAAAAAAAGTGTATATTTTGTAGACTACATGTTCTTGATTGCTAAATGTTCTTAAAAAGCCCAGAGTGACTGTATTTGTATTTTATTCAAAAAGTGCATATTGACACGGGAGGACCAATACTCGATATTTTCGGAAAAACATTGATGTCCTGAATATTTTCGTGTAATTTATCCATATTTTCGAAAAAAAATGGCGGATTCTGGTCAAATCTGGCCAATCAGCTGAAATCCACCCTAATGCAGATGAAACGACCAGTTGGCGATCCGAACTTCATGGCCCCCAATATTTTCAGCAAAAAAAAAAACGACAAAAAGGAAAAAAACGGCAGAGACAGATAAAAAAAACAACGGTAGAGTAAAGTGAAAAACCTATATCTGTATTGAATGCAGATTTTACTTTCCAATAAGCATGAGGGGCATCCTTGCTCCTTCCATCATCGCAATTAAGTCCTGGTTCATCTGCCAAATCCGAGCCATGACGGATATAGCTTGTACACCGCAACGAATATCAGTCACTTCAATCGGAAATATGCGTGGGCTTCTGACCCCTCCGAACAAGCCTGTATTTGAACGAATTAAGCACCATGCAGGCAATTTCTCCATCTGGTTGCTTTCAGACCCTCTATCTCTACTTATGTGAGAAAGCTCTTTGAATCTTTATGGGATGCTGTTAATAATAACGAACTTCACAAGTTAAAAAAAGTTGTAGGCTATACTCATCTGAACAGCCAAAAACGTTTCGTTCAAGCCATGATCAGGCGATGTAGAATCGGCCACACACGATTAACTCACGAACATTTACTATAAAAAGAGCCAGTCCCAAGGTGTATTCCATGCCACAATTCTATTGGTTGCTAACGAATGAAAACCCAAGGCTTTGTAGAAAGTTAGCAAAATATGTTCGGGAATGTTTTACAATGAGAAAGACATTTTTAAATCTCAACCGTTAGTGATATTTCTTATTATTATTTTACTAGTATCTTTTTTTTTTCTTTCTTCTATTTTTTAAGTTGGCAAATAAATGATCTATCATCATGCCATGAAGATCTCACAGTGAAACATATTCGACTGAATACTCAATAGATTTTTAGATTGTAAGAGGTCCTTTTTATCGATCGACAACTTTGGAAGATCTTTTTGGTCGGGTGAGGGAGGACTGTGTCTTAGGTTATTTGAGAGAAATCGGTTTGTTGCATAAGTTTTAATGTGTGTGCTTTAATATGTTGGATTACTTAGTTATCAACTTGAATACTTGTTTTGTTTGATCGTCGCTATATAGCGGAAATATTGCTGAACGCGACGTTGAACCTTAATTTTTTCTCTCTCTCTGTCTGTCTGTCTCTGTCTTGCTTTGAAGTAAGATTTTTATAGGCTATATCCGAGAATTTTTTCCGAGAATACGCCCTCATGTTGTTTCCTCTCGAACTTCAAAGAGTTTGTCTTTTAGCTTCTTCTCTACATAAACTGAGCCTTCATCTATACCGAGATCCCACGAGGGTAGCGTATTGCCCCAAAACACAGTCCGTTCATTGGTTCGGCTCCCCAAAAAGTAGAACACATCTGTGTTGGTGACATGATCAAAGTTAATGAACCTTTCAATTTAAATGATATATATTTAATATTTAAATTATTTCTACTTCCGAACAACCTCATTTTCTGGACGAGAAATATTTTTAAAAAAATGTCATGAGAAACAACAAAACAGGCAAAATAAATACAGTTTACACATGTGAAGATTTCTTGTTTTATTACTCAGAAATACGCTAGAACGCGTCTCCAGCCATCTAAGACCCCTAGAGCTTCCAGGGCCTGGGCGGCCCCTGGACCCTTGCCTATTTGTGCTGTGATAGTGCCCCCCCCAATCACCAATTGCTTCCACCGTGCCTGTTGATACATGTTAGAAATTCCATTTTTCAAAGCTTGTGACTTTCCAACGCAGCTCCATAAAACTCGGTGTTGCACAGTCTAACGGAGATTTAGGTATTGTCAGGCCTCTCCGAAAATATTCAGGACCGATATTCATTGTTTGATTGCAGATAACGCAGATAGACACATTGATCTTGTCTGATCAGGGTAAACTATACATTATCTTTTCGCATGTAACTTGTTTTACCTCGAAAATAAGCCGGGGCGTTCGTGAACGACCGTTAACCTTATCTCCAACCATCAAATGTTCGTCAGACTGTGCAACACCGACTTTTGTGGAGCTTCGTTGGAAAGTCACCGACTTCGTGAAATGGAGTATCCAACGTATATCAATACTTTAAAGTTTGCATCATCAACTGGTATATATCGTGAAAGACTAACGTTGGAGGTTCGTCTGCATTTAGATGGATCTCAGCTGATGCCCCCGTTATTTGGCCAGAATCCGCCATTTTCTCTGAAAATATGGATAAATTTCACGAAGATATTAAGGACAGCAACATTTTCCTGAAAATTGGAGTATTGGTTCTACCGTGTATTATTACTTTGTAATTAAGAATTCATATCAAGAAGTGGGAAATCTCAATTATTGAGATTCCAGCTAGATACATTCTGATTGCAAGATATGTGGAAGTATATCCAGAATAAAACTAAAAATATGTGACATTTCAGTCCATTATTTCCTCAATTGTGTACTCTGTAAAAACAGTGGTGTACAGAATTGCAAAAATTGTGTATCAGAGATACACAATCTGTGTACTTTTTCTGCACAAATTGTTTATCACAGCTAGACAGTGATTGTAGATGTTCAGTTTTGTTACAGTGGAGGTGCACAGTCTGACGGAACGTGAGTGTAGCGTGGAACGTGAGTGTAGCGTTTAACTTGAAATGTGAAGCTGCATGCACACATACGGTGTCTGCTTTTAAGGTGGAATAGGCCCACCATGCCTGACGGACCAAATTTGTTATCCTTGTTGGTCTCCTACCGATTTCTTCTTCTTGGCTCAGAGTATGGTCACTTGCCGATCTGGACACGAGGAGTCAAAACACTAAGGCCAGGCTGTTGGAAGATATAGACAGGGGTGGTTGGACCAATAGTGGAATAGAATAGAATTTATTTGCTGAATTAGGCGGCCATATTGAAGGAAATAATCATACATTGAAATCAAGTCCTATACACTTCATCTAAAGTCCCCGGCTGGTCAGTACGCATGCGCGAGAAAACGAAAGTCTGCGCAAGTATGACGTCACTTCAGGTCTGCGTGAATTGGGTGTGACTCGGGCATGACCTGGGTAGGACTGGTTGACCTATATCTGTATTCCTCCACGGTGATAGTAGTAGCGTAAACCCTTTTCGAGTCAACTTGACCTTTGATATTTGCATAATTTGTGGCGGTCACGTGGCGGAGAGAGAGGTCAAATGCAGTATAGTTCCGGCAGAAAGACCAAAAGCTACCTCCAATCCAGGAGAGTTCCAATTGCTGCAGCAATCTCGAAACCAGAGCTATCCGGTCCTGTCCTCCCTACTAGGCTCTGGGACGGCGCTCAGGCGTACGATCGATCATTGGCTAGCACACAAAACCCTAGAATTCAGAACATAACGAGGGCGTCTCTGTGGAGATAATGTCGATGTCCCGACGTCATGGATGTTACGAGCGCGTCTGCGCGATGACGGACTCAATATGCATTCTTGCGAAATATTTTCTATTATGACGTCAAGACGCCATGACGCTTGCCATGCAAGTGACTCGTGACTGACGTTTCCCAAGGAATTGGATATGTTCCAATGGAACAGGAAGAGGACACGTGAACGAATTTTTCAATGCATTATGGGACCCACTTTCAGTGAGCGTGGTCCCAGGGGTTCGTAGGAGCGGTCAATTTTCCAGCGGAGAGCGACCCCTGGTGGCGAGGTTGTTGCTGCAAGGGATGTATTCAGGATGTATTCATCCGCGGTGATGCGGTTTGGCCGCGGTTTTGGCGGTGATTCGGTCTCGGGGAAAAAGCTTCCGCGGAGAAAAAGTAGTCCCTAGATAAAATGGTCCGATGGGGTCGAGTGAGGTATCCAAGTGAAGCTTATGTGAAGGGGCATCTAATGGGCTGGGTGTGGGGTTGAACTAGTGGCATTCTGCGCATGCGCGGTGGCCCAAGGGTATGGAAATAGCCATTTTGGAGCTAGGGGAGTTACTCATGGTCCAATGGGGTCGAGTGAGGTATCCAAGTGAAGCTTATGTGAAGGGGCATCTGATGGGCTGTGTGTGTGGGGTTGAACTATCGGCATTCTGCGCATGCGCGGTGGCCCAAGGGTATGGAAATAGACGTTTTGGGGTGTAGGGGAGCCCCTAATGGTCCAATGGGGTCGAGTGAGGTATCAAAGTGAAGCTTATGTGAAGGGGCATCTGATGTGCTGGGTGTGGGGTTGAACTATCGGCATTCTGCGCATGCGCGGTGGCCCAAGGGTATGAAAATAGACGTTTTGGGATGTAGGGGAGCCCCTAATGGTGCAATGGGGTCGAGTGAGGTATCAAAGTGAAGGGGCATCTGACTGGACTAGCGGCTCGGGCGTTGTCACCATTCTGCGCATGCGCATAGACGTTTTGGGATGTAGGGGAGCCCCTAATGGTCCAATGGGGTCGAGTGAGGTATCAAAGTGAAGCCTAGGTGAAGGGGCATCTGATGGGTTGGGTGTGCGGTAGGAATATCATTCTGCGCATGCGCAGATGCAATGCGGAGCTCTCGTCCAATCAGAAGCGAGTATTTCAAATCCGCCACGGAGCTCTCGTCCAATCAGAAGCGAGTATTTTGACCCGGTGCATTATGGGACATATCCAAGATGGCGGCACGTATGTTCAAGATGGCGGCACATCCGGTGTCGAAAACTGGCCATTTCTGTCGGGATGTGGTCACCTAGTGTCGAAAACTGGACCCTGTATGGGTCCCGCTAGACGTGTTGGAGCTAGGGGAGCCACGAATGGTCCAATGGGGTCGAGTGAGGTATCAAAGTGAAGCATTCGTGAAGGGGCATCTGATGGGCTGGATGTGGGGTTGAACTAGCGGCATTCTGCGCATGCGCAGTCTGGCCGTAGTATAGAAATAGACGTGTTGGGGTGTAGGTGGGCCCCTAGTGGGTCGATGGGATCGAGTGAGGTATCCATGTGAAGCCTAGGTGAGGGAGTTACACTAGGGTGTCGTTTCCATTCTGCTGCGCAGGTCACGTGGGGGGTTGTGACGTCACTTCCGGGTTTTTCACTAAAAAACTACCTCCAAACATAGAAGAGTACCAATGTTTCCCCTTAGCTGTCCGTATGTTCAACCTCCGGGTTTTGTTTTTCCCGCCCCGGCCGCAGCGCGCGCGCGTCATCACGCGGATGAATGTCGGATCTGTATTATGCAATCGGATAGCGGTTGTCGTGAAAAAAACAACAAGTTTAGCAATGTTTATATAGTTTATTACCCCCAATGTTACATCATACCCAGGCTGGGGCAGCCGCCCTGGGTATGTTTAGTATGTTCACAGCAAAACAAATTGAAATATCAAACACCATGTTTTATTATTTAACACATTGTCACATTAGGTACAAGTGTTTACTGAGCTCAAGTCAGCGAGCAGCATGTAGACATAGAGTGTGTGTACGGCATGATATTCATCAGTGCACGGGTGACGCATTCAACCGATGGGGGTGATCGGTCAGCTTGGTCAGGAAAAACGTGACATTGGTTACCCTCTCTACCACCCATTGAATGTTGGGGCGTTGACGATGCGCCCATCTCAAGGGTTCCACGGTGTCCAGTATCTCCAGCATCGTCTCTAGTGACCCCCGGTTAATGATGGTGACCGGCTGGTCAAACACATGGTTGTTGGCACTGGGATAATAATACTGTAACTGGTCCGTCTTTTTGTGACGTAAGATGTACCCGAAAGCGACATTCAATGTAAAGGCCGTAGTTTGATCATTGAAGATGGCTTCCACGTAGCTGCGTAGACAGGTGCGGTTGGTCAGTGGGAAATTGTAGATATCTTGAGGGTGGAAACAGTACCGTGTCATGGACCAATGGCGCTGATCGATGTCACTGATTGGATGGTTGTCCTGTAAGAGATCGCTAGGAACATTTATGGGCTCCACCAGAAAATGTTCGATGTTGTCAGGACTCGAAACCGTAACGCTGGGGTCCAGCTGGATATTCAGGCTCTTCAGAACTGTGGGTATAGGCGGGTTCTCCGTCATCGCATCACCAGTGGCGTTCGTCTCCCCGGGCTTATCTTCACTGGGTCTGACCTTCCGTGGCTCCTCTTCAGTAGGAGGTTGTCGTTCATGCTCATGGGCATGAATCAAACGTTGGTGTCGCAGCAACTGACTGGTCAGTTTGAAAAGCCGACCACAATCCTCGCATGGACGCTTGGGTGGCCCATGAATTGAACGTTCATGGCGCAGTAAAGCATCTTCCCGATTAAATGACCGTGCGCAGGTTATACAAGTATACCGTCCGCCGTTGTGGATGGAGGACTCGTGTCGTCGCAAATCTTCTGGGCGAGTAAACAGCTTCTGGCAAGTAGTACAAGTGAACATCTTGGTGATTGACAGTGTCTGATGAAACGGCCAGGCCGGTTTCCTTTTATAGCACGCTGGCTGGTGATCTATTTTTAGCACACTCACTTCAAGTACCTCCAAGTCGAGACAGGAAGGCTGGTCAGGCAGGCAGGTGAGATAGCTCCGTTCGGCAAGCCGATGAATGTACCAAACACCTAAAAATTCCCATTTTTATACTCTTTTTTTTCGTGAGATTCGGGTGTTTTCGGCCATTTCCGTAGGTATCTTCGATCTTCTCCGGATGTTTTCGGGCATCTCCGCCACTCTCCGGTACTCCCCGGATCTCTTTTTTGGACTAACCCATCAGAATAGTACGTATCACGGACTACACCCGACGTCTAGGCGCGCATGTGTGACCTGGTCTATAAAACACGTCTCTCTGGATCCCACACCTTCATTTCTACGGTTGCAGAGCCATGACGGAGATCCAGCCCTATGCGACTCGCATTTTACAGCATGCCACCGCGGTGAATTCATTCACGGGTTACCGAGCAGTGGTCCGGTCCATGTTTGCAGATGGCGACGACAACGAGGGGCGACGCCAGATCCTGAACGAGTTCACAGAAGCGGTCCTCGACAGAGTGCACTCGATGGAGAGGTGTGCCATCACTCACCACTACTGGACTATGACAGCCATCCTTGATGCTCGGGCTATGGACCAGGAGCGCTCACGCCGGAACCAGCGCCGGCTGGTTGGCCTCACACTAGTCTGTGGCCTATTGACCCTGGCGCTGTGGTATTGACAGTGGGACTATAAATACGAGGGTCAGACAGAGTGTGTGTCATTCACCGATCGTCATTGGATCAAGCATGTCACCCGTCCTACGAGCCATCCTGCCCCTTACACTCCAGGTGGGGTTACAC
This sequence comes from Hanleya hanleyi, assembly GCA_036873755.1. Lineage (NCBI taxonomy): Eukaryota > Metazoa > Mollusca > Polyplacophora > Lepidopleurida > Hanleyidae > Hanleya > Hanleya hanleyi. Next base: position 107,136 of record JAVTVY010032612.1, read on the forward strand.
GTCTATGAAGATAGTCACCCTCGTGGAAGACCGTGGAGATGTTTGCTGGTCGCCCGCTGAGACCGTATCGAATACGGTGACGCTACACCGTGACGGCTGGACCAAATTTAAACGGGTGTTGAGCGGCGAGCTCGACGGAAACCTCATCCACATAGACAATGCCATCTACGTATACCGTGGACCCTTCTTCCCACGCCTGGGCCGCTACCAAGACCCTACGCGCGGCTTCACCCTAGTCCCCGATCTGTGAACAGCCTTGGAGAAAGTGGTGCCTATTGTGGACCAGCTGTTTACACCGGACGAGCGGTCATCAGACGAGTTGGAGTGGGCTCGTGCCCTGAGAGAAGCGGCGGCAGAACCCCATGAACAACTGTCTAGCCATGAACCCGACGACGATGCCATTGATTACCCGGCTAGACTCAGTCAGCCCAGTGACATGACAACCTGATCCTTTGATCTCACGGGGTTGTCCCTATAAATACGGGAGACCGTCAACTCTGGTACCATTCACGTACTGACCATGGCGGAGCATATAATACTGGCGTATCTCAGCTTGACCCCCGAGGTTTTCCTGCACGTGTATGCGGATAAGGTCGATATCATGGAGGAGGTTGTGGGAGACATCTGTGATGCAGACCCTACCGCCTAAGTTACTTGCCCAACTGGAGCGATGAGCACTTCCTGATTAAACGGCTCCTACCCCGACAGCGGCGAGTCTATGAACTGGAAGATCTTCAAGGGGAACCGTTGCTAGGGACGTTTTACGAGACGGAATTACAGCCTGTCGTAAAAACACAGCAAGACTACTACACGGTGGAGCAGGTTTTGAAAACGGAATGTCGACGTGGCAAACTGTTTCATTTCGTGAAATGGCAAGGTTGGCCCAGTTCCTTCAATTCCTGGGTCGCTGCCAACCAGATGAAACGACTATAAAGCCAGACACCACTGCCGTCATCCTTCATTCCACGTCCGATCACAGTGCTATGGACCAACAGCAGCTGCCTCTGAAGACAGCGTCTCCCAAAACGCGCAAAGCGCAAGTGGGTTTTGTGGTGATAGTGCTAACCCTGCTGAGTGTGTTGTACGGAGGTGTGTTTTACGACGTAGCCTATGTCAGCACGTTACTTAACCAACTGAGAACACCAGCCACCAGCGAAACCGGTCTACAGAGAGCACCAGTCAACCCCGTATCGAGCCCAGTCACCACCACCACACCCCGTGTACAAGCCACGTCGAGCTCCACACCAAGCTCTACACCTACACCAAGAACACCCACTACGTCTCAAGACCCACCGGATTTCATCCCTCACAGTGAACCGACAACGACCACCGACGTTGTACCCACCCCCATCATCATCCCTGACAGTGTACAGACAACGACGACCGACGTTGTACCCACCACCACTCCAGTTCACTCGTACCAAATTTACAAGAGCGGGTTACCACGACAACGGATACACCTCGAACCATGGACCCCCGTTGGCAGCATCCCTTCACGTGTCTCATCGCAGGACCGACGGGTTCCGGCAAAACGCACTTCGTCAGGAAGCTCCTTCAACACGCCGACAGCATGATCACCCCACCCATTGCCCGAGTCGTGTGGTGTTACGGAGAATGGCAGGCAGCGTATGCAGCAATGCCCCACATCACGTTCGTGGAAGGCCTAACCAACCTGGCCGATTTGGAACCCGACACCTTGGTGGTTCTGGATGATCTCATGGCGGAGACGGATGCGCGGGTCACCCAACTCTTTACCAAAGGCAGCCACCATCGACGGCTCAGCATCATCTACATTGTGCAGAATCTGTTCAGTAAAAACAAAGAACATCGGAACATCAGCTTAAATGCCCACTACCTGGTGGTCTTCAAAAACCCGAGAGATACCACTCAACTGCTGCACCTGGCGAGACAGATATATCCCGGCCGCACACCGTTTGCATTGGAAGCCTTTAAAGATGCGACAACCCCTCAGCACGGGTATATGCTCTTCAACCTCAAGCAAGCCACCCCCGACCAACTTCGACTACGGACCGGCATCTTTCCCGGAGAGACCCACCACGTGTACTTGCAAAAATAATGTAAACACACCCACAGTGGCTCCCCCAGCTGGGATGTGTGTGTGTTTGATGATGGAGATAATAAAAAGAATGAATACCACAGCAGGGTTGACTTTGTCTCTGAGATAGATAAAAAGAGCAGAGTTGTGGGTTCTGGCATTAGTTGTACATGATGTCTGCGCGAGTACGGAAGCACGCTCCCACGCTCCGTGTATTGAAGACGGCCCCACCCGAGTTGGTCCGAACCATTGTACGCGGTGCGGACCCTGACCTTGTACGCTGTCTGTGCGAGATCGGGTACAACCTGTTAAAAGGCAACGTACCACTCACTCCGGCTCAGAAGACCAAGTTGGCCAAGCATAAGACAGGTCTCCGAACCCTAGTCCAGAAGCGGGTCCCTCAAACACAAAAGAAAAAGGTGTTACAGAAAGGCGGCTTTCTCGGGGCCATCTTAGCACCGTTGGCCGCTTCCGTGTTGGGTCCAGTATTGGGTGGACTCTTCGGCCGACAATGAACCACACGAAAAAAATGGTCCTCGTCGAACCACGATTCCTTCAAAACCTCCAATCACCCTACCCTGTCCCACCTACGGTGAAGACCATAAACACCCTCGATGGAGAGATGCAACAGATCAACAGAGACCGGGGTTAAGCGACAGTGAGAAAGTACAACGGTACAATGAGACGCTTCAACGGTACATGACGTACATGGACCAATACAAAACCCTCTCTACCCCACCACCATCACCACCACCACGTGACAGACCGCCGACCTCAGCACCGCTCCAACAGCCGCCATTACCAGGGGTACCACCCACAGCCCCACAGTGGGTGGAAGACGAAGTCCTGAAGAGTGTACCTGCCTCGTTCAAGAAACAAGCTGGCCTGGTATTACAACGGATGAAACAGAATCCTAACATGACTTGGAATGATAAAGGCGAACTCCTGGTACAGAATCAGGTGGTCCCGGGGACCCACATGACGGATTTAGTGAATGATCTGATGCGTCAACGCAGGTCGCACACCGATCCTCGAGGATGGGAGGTCTTCGCTCAAGGCTTGAAAGACATGCATGTACCACAGGAATTGGTGGGGAACCCCCAGCGCTGGGCCTTTATGCAGCGAACCAGCAATCGCCGAGTGGCCCACTACCTTCTTGGGAAGCCGACTGGGAACCGGAGTCACCCCCCAAAACTCCACCACCACCACAACGGGCACCTTCTTTTCAAACCTTTAAAAAACCACCCTCGATCAGGACACCCCACATCTCCAGAGCCGTGACACGTAGCAAGTCAACGCGACGAACACGACGCCGGACACAACCGCCCAAGGCCTGGAACACCTATTAAAACCAACAGCAGCAGCAGGACAGCTCAGTCGCCATGTTTTACCTCACCCTACCCAGTAACAGTTCGCTGGATGTGTTTCCTGACAACACCGTGGCCAAGTATGTGACTCAATTACCACAACCGTTACATTTACCTGGCCGGTGGGAATGTGGACTGGTGGATATTCAGTACCCTTACTCATGGTACAACGTGCGAGCCAATGAAGTGTGGTACGAGGTGACCTACGAAGGCAAAAACACCCGACTCACCCTGCCCGAAGGCCAATACGATACCCCCAAGGAGTTCATGGGTGGGCTGACAAGACTGTTGCATTATAAGGCTCTACGGGAGGTCACGAATACTTCAAAACCCATCAAATCCTTTCCCTTCAAGAATCACGTGGACTTCGATTACAACGCACACAACGACAAGGCACAGCTTATCGTCACCGGCAAGGCGAGTGTCGTACTGAGTCCTATCCTACAGCAAATGCTGGGTTTCGATCTAAAGACGTTCGCTGGTCCCACCGAACACCATGGCGAGATCCCGATGGATATGAAGTCGGGTATGTACGGACTCTACGTCTACTCGGACGTGGTGGACAACCACATCGTGGGCGATATCAACACACCTCTGTTACGGGTAGTCCCCATTAAAAAGACGTATGGAGATCAAGTCACCCACAGTTTCACCCACATGCTCTACTTGCCCGTACGACAAACCGACATCAACACGATCACGGTGGATATAAGAGATGACACGGGACGACCGGTGGCATTCGAACGCGGGAAAGTGGTGCTGACACTTCATTTTCGACAAGCACGTGCTCCCCACTTTGCATAATGAAAGTACCTTACGAGTGCGATGCACGCAGCTATATGGACTATTATGCCCAACAGGCCGGGGGTGGCTTTCCGGTCTTTAGCGGTGCACGCATGCAACGAGGACATGGGCTAGGAAGCATACTCGGCAGCATCGTCAAAACGTTCCTGCCCTTGGTGACGCGTGGGGTGAAAGCAATGGGTAAACAAGCGGTACGCAGTGGACTGCAAGTGGCCGGCACCCAAAGAAGCCTTGAAACGGCGGGCCAAAGAAGCGGGAGGCGTCTTGGTGGCCAAAGCACAACGCACCGTAGGGAATAAAAGAGCTGCCCCACCGAGACCACGCACCAGTCGACGACCGACCCAGCGACGACGCACATCGAAGAAGACAAAGCATATCTTTTCTTAAAACATGTCCTTGATCCACGCCGAGTCCTGCCCCTCCACCAACAGTGAATTTGATTTGTGGACCGTGCCGCCCACACAGACCAGTGCCGAACAAGGATTATGGGTGGAGCATCTCCCGCTCTCCAGCATCAACGAAACCGGGCCCATCGAGTTCACCATCAGTAATGCGGATACGGCCTATGTGGATTTAGCCCATACATACTTGTATGTGAAAGCCAAGGTGGTCAGTGGGGATGGCACCAGAATCGTCCAAGCTGCAACGGTGGGCCCGACGAATCTCTGGCTGCACTCGATGTTTCAACAGGTGGATATTTTTCTCAGCGACAAACTCATCAGTGACTCCACCAACACGTACCCGTACCGAGCCTACATCGAGACACTGTTGTCGTATGGCCGAGAGGCTAAAAAGTCTCAGCTGACAGCCGGTTTATTCTACCAGGACACACCCGAGCACATGGACACGGTGGACAATGTGGGATATAACAAACGGAAGGCTTTCACTGCGAACAGTGCCTCGGTGGATATGATGGGTCGACTGCACACAGACATGTTCATGCAAGACCGGTACCTCTTGAACAAGATCCCCATCAAAATCCGACTGATACGGGCGCCTCCGACCTTCGGCTTGATGGCCACTAACGTAGACGGGCATGCAGCAGACTATAAGATTGTCATCCAAGAGGCAGTGCTGTATGTCCGAAAAGTGAAACCGAATCCAGCCGTTCAATTGGGACACATGAAAGCCTTGGAAACAAAACCAGCCCAGTACCCTATCCGACGTGTACAAACCAAAGTGTTCTCTGTGCCTGCTGGAAATATGGGCGCCAACAAAGAAAACCTGTTCCTGGGGGAACTACCCAAGCGATTGATCCTGGCCTGTGTGGAAAATACCAGTTTCAGCGGAGCCTACCCAGAGAATCCGTTTGACTTTCAACATTTCGGCATCAATTTTGTGGCCCTGCATGTGGATGGACAACAGGTGCCAGCCACGGCCTTAACACCGAACTTTGGGCGCAGGAATTTCATTCGAGCCTATCAGAGCCTGTTTACAGCCACCGGTCAAATCAACCAGGACGAAGGGAATTTCATCAGTCGGGAGCACTACGCGAACGGATACACGTTGTTCTGTTTCGATCTGACCCCCACCTTAGAGAACGACCATCAGCTGGCCCTGGCCAAGCAAGGCAATTTACGGGTGGAAATCCACTTTGCACGAGCCCTGGCGACCACTGTCAATGTGATCTGCTACGCCGAGTTTGACAACATCATTCAAGTGGACAAGGCGCGCAACGTCCTGTGTGACTTCTCCACCTAACATGGATACAGATCAGATAACCACCGTGCTGGAGAATGACCCAGAGACAGGTATGGTCTTTCAAGGGGTGTTCGCCCGAGATGTGTTCCCATTAGACCGTATGTATCCTGCTGCTTACGTTCTCAACACGGACCCGATGGATCGACCCGGTGAACATTGGGCGGCCGTGTACTTGACAGAACAGCAGGGCGAATACTTTGACCCATACGGCCTGCCACCCCTCCATCCCGATTTAACAGACTTCATGGATCAAGGCACAGAGACGTGGTGTTGGAACAGTCAAACGTTGTAAAGCCTGACCAGTAGCGTGTGCGGACAATATTGCGTGTTTTACCTGTACCATCGATGCCGGGGAAGACCCTTATCTACCATAGTACAGATGTTTGACGAGTACCCCAAGGCCGAGGACCACGATATACTCGTATATGACTGGGCCGCCCATCATTTCAATGTACAAGTCCCGTTCTGGGCTTAAGTTAATTGCAAGCCCCTTGTTCTGGGCTTAAGTTTACAAGCCCCCTGTTCTGGGCTTCAGTTTACAAGCCCCTTGTTCTGGGCTTCAATGTGCAAGCCCCTTGTTCTGGGCTTGAGTTTTCACGTGGTTGTTCTCACGTTGTTGTTGTTACTGAATAAAAAAACAAAATGAGATCTCACCAAAAAACCCTGTCTTGTGTGTTTTATTCATGATGCATCAATGCCCAATGTGGAGATTCAGTCAAACTGAAATCAGTGGTGTAGGATGGGGCCAAAATGTAACCCATCAATGTTAGAATGCAAGAGCACTATAGTAAAAATAGAGAGCCAATGAAATCAGCCTACAGACCAAGTACGTGTTTTTGGTCTAGGTTTGGAGCGGGCATTTCATTGAGGTACGTGTATACGGTGAGTGAAGAGACTCGTCCAACACGTATAGATTAAGTTTATGACTATAAGTTCTATGAGCATAATGCATGAAACTGGCTTTGAACACCGTATTAGCCAATCAGTGGCCTAGAATGGAGCCAAAGGTAACCCATCCATGTCCAGAAAACATTACCCGGGTGTACAAGAACCCAGATGTAGGCGCGGACGTCAGCGAAAGCACACCGTGAGTAGCCCAACTCGATTGGCTGATTGTTCGACCGCTGATTGGTTCTTTTTCTCGACCGCTGATTGGCTCTTTTTTCTCGACCGCTGATTGGTCCAAATGGACCTGCCCATCCTTCCCAGGTTCATTTACAATCCCCTTTTTGGGGTTCAAGCTCTGACTATATCGATGCCGCAACATTGTCTCGTTGGACATTGGACCGTCTGACCTGGAGGTGACCTATGACCTTTTGACCCGCGCGCCCGGGCACTGCCGGGGATGACGCGCGCGCTGCGGCCGGAGAAACCCGCGCGCGCTGCGGGGCGCCGGGGCGGGGGCGGGAAAACACCCCGGAGGGTTGAACGTTGGAACTCTTCTGGGTTTGGAAGTAGTTTTAGTGAAAACCGGAAGTGACGTCACACACTTGCGCAGACCCACCAAACCACGTCCGAAGGTGAACGCCATTGTAGGGAAACCCCCCCAGTACATCAACACACACAAACAAGTCTAGACATGTACCCAAGGTCACGCCCCATTCACCCCAACCGAAAGTGACGTCACAACCCCCACGTGACCTGCGCAGCAGAATGGATACGACACCCTAGTGTAACCCCCTCACCTAGGCTTCACATGGATACCTCACTCGATCCCATCGGCCCATGAGAAACCCCGCTCGAGCCCAAAACGTCTATGTTCATACCCTTGGGCCACCGCGCATGCGCAGAATGGTGACAACGCCCAAGCCGCTAGTCCAGTCAGATGCCCCTTCACGAATGCTTCACTTTGATACCTCATATGACCCCATTGGACCATTAGTAACTCCCCTAGCTCCAAAATGGCTATTTCCATACCCTTGGGCCACCGCGCATGCGCAGAATGGTGACAACGCCCAAGCGGCTAGTCCAGTCAGATGCCCCTTCACGAAGGCTTCACTTTGATACCTCATATGACCCCATTGGACAATGAGTAACTCCCCTAGCTCCCAACACGTCTATTTCCATACCCTTGGGCCACCGCGCATGCGCAGAATGGTGACAACGCCCAAGCCGCTAGTCCAGTCAGATGCCCCTTCACGAAGGCTTCACTTTGATACCTCATACAACTCCATCGGCCCATCAGTAACTCCCCTACATGCCATCACGGCTATTTTCATACCCTTGGGCCACCGCGCATGCGCAGAATGACGCTATGTCAACCCCACACCCAGCCCATCAGATGCCCCTTCACATAAGCTTCACTTTGATACCTCACTCGACCCCATTGGACCATGAGTAGCTCCCCTAGCTCCAAAACGGCTATTTTCATACCCTTGGGCCACCGCGCATGCGGAGAATGGTGACAACGCCCAAGCCGCTAGTCCAGTCAGATGCCCCCTCACATAGGCTTCACTTTGATACCTCACTCGACCCCATTCGACCATTACGGACTCCCCTACATCCCAAAACGCCTATTTCCATACCCTTGGGCCACCGCGCATGCGCAGAAGGCCGATATGTCAACCCGCTAGTCCAGTAAGATGCCCCTTCACATAAGCTTCACTTTGATACCTCACTCGACCCCATCGGACCATTAGTGGCTTCGCTAGCTCCAAAACGTCTATTTCCATAACCTTGGGCCACCGCGCATGCGCAGAATGACGCTAGTTCAACCCCACACCCAGCCCATCAGATGCCCCCTCACATAGGCTTCACATTGATACATCACTCGACCCCACTGGACCAGTAGTAACTCCCCTAGCTCCAAAACGGCTATTTCCATACCCTTGGGCCACACGAGTTGTCTCCCTTGCGTCAGTGTGTGCAGATGGCGCTATGGTTAGGATCGACGCCGTGATGTGGAAAGGGCGTCCCCACACCATCCTGGAGCCGCCATTTTGTTTGTTGATTTTCTGCGGAGATACACGGGACAATAAACGCTCGACCCCAGGGTGGTACAGATGCTAGACTGATCCTATTAACATGGTACATGGCTTAGAGGTTTTTTTTAGGGTAATGTGAGGATTTTTTCTTCCCGTGACCTCCCCACCGCCTCGTTTGCTCCCCTGCGCCGCCATCTTGGTCCCACACGCCGCCATTTTGGACACACACGCCGCCATTTTGTACACACACATCCACAGAACGCCGAGCCAGTGACGTCATATGCAAATTTCTGAGGTCAAATTTTACTCGCTTCTGATTGGCTGTCACCTCCTCGTTTCCTCCTCAAATTATGCAAATTTTTGAGGTCAATGGGCTGTTAAATGTGTTTTACCTACTACTAAGTTCTAAGTTGGATTTATTTTATTTTTCTTTTGAATATTTTTTATTTGTCAACTCATTGTTATGCCATGTTACATATATGTATTCAAAGAGAAAAAAGAGAAACATTTTTCATCTACAAAAATAAATGAAACTGGCACTTTTCATCACTCACACACATCCCGAGCCGAATATATTTCTTTGTACATCCCCTTTTTGACTAATTCAAACGATGAAGTTTCAGTTCTGTAATGGGAGATTTCTTCAACTCTCTCTTGAGGGTTGTAGAGGGCTAAGCTGTTTGATGTCTTACCTGCACAATGAGTGATTGTTTGCTACACTGTGACACATGTGAATTCATTCTCAGTGACGTCAAATGTTTCTCTGAAATAAACCTTGGCTAAAATTCTATTGTTTATTAATTTTCCATAACACTTTTCCAGACTATCACCCCTCAAAAGCAGTCAAATAATTGCCCAATATATCCAATATACCCATGTCCTCTGAAATTCAGTCATTATGTATGTTGACTATGGCAACTCTGAGATTGTGGGTGAATTGACCTGGTTGTGGGTGAGTTGACTTTTTCGTGGTTGAATCGACCTGAAGTTGTGGGTGAATTGGTTGTGGGTGAATCGGTTTGTGGGTGAATTGACTGTGAATCATTGTTATGATCTCGGGTTCGAGGCTACGGCATTCCCTCTTGCATATCACTCCAATTTCAACGTCCGTGGTCTTTGAGGTGTGAGATGGGTATGGTATATGGAATCGAATTGATACTGGTCCCTGTGAGTCAGGCCGTCGGTGTGGTTTTTACTATTAAGGAATAGGCGAGTGAGGCTCTCTTGAATAACCCGGCTTAGGGAAATACACAGAATATAATTTATTGTTGTTGTTTTTGTTTATCTGTAAATCCACACCTATTATCCACTTCCCCAGACTAGTATACCCGTGTGTGGAATGAGTAATGAATGAATGGTATGGCTACCCTCTTAAGGGGGAGGGGGAGGTCCAGTTTCCAACACCAAGTGAAAAATCTCAATTCCAGGTCTCTCATCCGAACACAGTCCTTTGAACGTATAACACAAATACAGCCCCAAATTTGACTTCTTGTCCTGCAATATGTGTAGTTTGAAATTGAAGCATGAAAAATATCACCTTCATAGTCAAATCTACGAAGCAAATTCCTGGTAAAATATACTACATAATACAATGTAAAATATATAGAAAGATGTCTCAACACTTCATTGAGGTCCGACGAGCAGTTAAAATGACTTAATGTAAACAAATAAATTACAATTTTCATTCAAAGACCAACCACCTCTCTGACTGCAATTTGCAAATACAATCCCAATAATTGTGAAGAAAGTACCATTGACCTCTGCCACTTTCGTTTTTTCATTGGGTAAAAAAGTGATGTATTATTACACCTTTAATATGAAACTTCACCACCTCAGCGAAAAGTAGTTCTTCATACATGGCAGAGATTGATATGACCTCCTCAGATGTATGGGATGTTGTTTACAAATTGCAGTCAGACAGGTGGTTGGACTTGAAATGAAAATTGTACATCGTTTGTTTTTACTAAGCCATTTTAACTGCTCGTCAGACCTCATGTGTTGAGACATCTTTCTATATATTTAACATTGTATTTTGTAGTGTATTTCACCTGAAATTTGCTTCGTAGATTTGACAATGAAAGTGATAATTTTTGTGCTTCAAACTACACAGTTTGCATGACAAGAAAACAAATTTGGGGCTGTATTTGTGTTATACATTCTAAGGACGATTGGGGGTGAGTAAAACCTGTGCTTTACTGTGCTGCTCAGGTGAGAGACCTGGAATTGAGATTGTTCACTCGGTGTTGGAAACTGGACCTCCCCCTTAACTCGATGAGTATTTTCACTGGTGCTACAAGAAAAAATCACATGGTGCTATATTCCCAATATGCTGTTTGTTCTCTTATGCTTGAGAAAGTAGACGGCGGGCGGTGTTCGATCGATCAATACATGTTGTCCGACTTAATACACTACTTGATGTTGTTGTTGTTGTAATTTTTGCCGCGTGAATTTATCAGTAAATGAACCCCAGTAAATCACAATTACATCTATTTTGCGCCATCATCTACCTCTAATTTTAGTTTTTAATTGCAATACTCACAAACATACGGAGCCTTCATGTGTATTCTTGGCGGAAAGCCCAAGCAAAGTTACACCGACCGATAGCGAGTGATGCCGGTAAACGTTTAAAATCATACTGCGCAGAGATACCCATTCGTTCGAGAAAAATAGACTCTGCCACACTGACAATGTACACCGTGCAGAAGGTTGGTCACCTGCAACCACACACTTGCCTGTAGCCTTATCGTAATCATTCATCCCTGAGAAACGAGATGATATAGGTCTTTTTCTATTACCTACAGTAGTTCAGGTAGCATTTGAAGGTTGACTATGTGGCAGAGATTGCTTGGCAAAAGTTAGGGTAAAGTGCAGGGTTATATCCCCTCCTCTCGGAAAGCCATTGAATTCTCAAACACCTGAAGGCCGTAACGCCGTTCATCTGAAAAGATACAGATAGCCAAAGACCTGCATCGCCGCAAGGCCGCTAGTGTAAAATACAGAAATTTCAAACGCCGACAACTGCGATTCTCGGAAAGACTTTGAATTCTCAAACGCCGCAACGCCGTTCATCTGAAAAGATAGAGACAGCCAACACCAGTATAATACCATCCCAAGCCCCGACCACCAACCCATATCAAATTGTTAAACGGTCAGATTCAGGGAAATACCCTGTTCAATGTCACAGACAGCAAACCGTAAAGTGTCCGTGTGTAGGGTACCGTGTGTAGAGCGAGCTCTTCTGGTGGAAATGTTCAAACACAGCAAAACCGCAACGCCGGTAACACCGTGAATCGTCTGCTGAAAAAAGTGTGATACATGTACATGTACCGGTAGTCTGAAAAGCCGAAAAGCCGCAACGCCGCTGGGATTAACGAGGAAACCCCGTCAACTCCGCAAGGCCGCTGGTGAAAAAAAAGAGAACACTGTCCGCGTTAATGCAAACGCCGACAATAGCAGTTCTTGGAAAGATTTACATTGAAATGTCAAACGCCGTAACGCCGTTTCTCGTTTCTATGAAGAGATACATTACCGTAGTACTATAGGCCGACAGGCAAAGTGATTTACCACTCTCAGCCCCGACCACCGACCCGTTATGAAAATGTTTCAAACGCCGCTACGAGGCGTTGTATAAAAGATACTCTTCGCCAATTTCGTGATCCCTACATGGAAGATGGACCTGAAAAGGGGTGATTACAACACATATAAGGGACGTGGGAAGAGGTGCCGACATACTGGCAGAGTCACATGACTTCACAGTATATTCTTCCGGTTAACCTATTCTAATGGCCAATGTCGTCACCCTTTTAAGGCGATGGCCCAGGTCGTCACCCTTTTAGGGTGATAGACATTACCCTTTTAGGACGATAATCTGAACGTTTGCGTTCATTACTGATAACCCTTTTAATGTGCTAGCCATTACCCTCTTAAGGTGACAGCCATTATCCTTTAAAGGTGATGGTGGAAAAGGGTGATAACTGTAACGCAACACCTATTTTGGGTGATGCGGTCATCACCATTTTAGGGTGATAAGTATCACCATTTTTCTTGCTGTGTGGTAGTTTCATATGTGTTGCATGTAATATACATGTATCTTCATTCTATCTTTTATATTATCACAGGGTTATGAGCCTAGGCCATTGTTTGAGAGGGTCCACGAAACTGCAGATGATAGGGAACCGAAGAATCTGTTTGTTGGTGAGTGACGTTGGTTTCGTAGGAATAAAATTCCTAACAAGGGAGTCCTCTAGATTAAACTTCAATGAAATTGTTATGGAATTTAAAGTAGCTCAAATCTAAAAGAACAAACTGTGAGTTGTCTTATTTCATCCAAACTGGTAGTGTGAAATAGAAGATAGCTAGCTCTGCTTGCTGATCGTGTCTGGCTGGAGACTTTGCAGGCTCGAATTTGAGGCCCCGGGTAAGGAAGTTTGGTTCTCTTTGGCATTTAACAGGCCCTGCTGACAGTTTAAGAGCCTGGATTTGCTATGAATTTCCCTATTCATGGATTTTTCTTCCTCTGAGAAGTAACACTGAGATTTCAATTTCCATATAACATTGGTTTCCTTAAGTGGCATTTAGAAGTTGGGAAGTAGATAAATAAACAAATTGCTTATGGGTAACAACTTCTAGTTTATTCAGGACGACGTTTCATCCCTATTCATCCCCAGCGCCTATGACCTACTAATCCAGGAACCCCACCGTGCCTAGAAGCCCACCTTGTTAATTAATACACCTTGTTAATTAATCTAGCCATATCCACAGTCTAATCCTGTCCTATTATAAATTTCTCACCTAGTATAATACTATTGTTATCATCCTATTGACATTTACTCAAGGAACTGTATATATACTGATTATTTACTTATTGATGTCATTGACTTGAGAACGATACTAGTACCTGTATCGAAACGTCGTCTTGAATAAACTAGAAGTTGTTATCCATAAGCAATTTGTTTATTTATCCATATAACATATTTGCAGTAGACATTGGTCAACTCAGCTCATGTAGAGATTATGTCAGGTCCAATTGTCGTTGCCTGTATTCAATATTATAGGATAGCTAGGCTGTCATTATGTCAAATCTGTCTCAGGTTACCGATAAGGACATTAATGGACTAGACCGAGAGTCTATTGTTGTTGCAATGATTTTACTGAAAAGTTATGTGTGTGTCTGTGATTAGGTGGGGGTGAGAAGAGGGGGGGGGGGGTAATTGGGAGTCCCACAACCTTTCAAAGTGAATGATTTACAATGAATTTAGAACCCGTCTGGGAAATTTGGGACAGATAATTGCTTTTCTAGCAGAGCTCAAACCATCAAAACTTATCTATTTCTCTTGGTAGGATAAAACAGTAGTAATGTGCCGCCATTCCATTTTATATGTCATAATATCAAAAAAGCAATTTTAGATGATACAAGTGCACAGTTCTCTTGAAATAATAATTCTCCTTTAGTGTGACAGAAAACCGTCATTAACATTAGGCCTGGATATCTTTATGTCAAGTCATATAATTTGGCCACACCTCAGTGCAGTCATTCGTATGCAAATTATCACCTCACAATAAGGACAATGAAAATCCATGGGGACAGTGGATGAGAAGTGTGGTTGATTTCTCTTATAGGTATAAGCTTAGCGAATTTCAAAGACAATGCATGTTTATTCTACCTGAAATACCTGTACTGGCTTAGCTGAAGAAGAAATTACATGCACATCAGTTTTAGGCAAGACGTGAAACCTTATTGCACTGGATTTTAAACAAAAAATTTCAAGTGAAAAAGGCAGATAGATGATCACAGATATTCCAAGAAGGCTAACCATTTTTGTTTACCAGAATCTACCATAATGAAATGATTATGTTCTGAAATGAGGGAAATTGATTGACGTTCAACACTAAGAGAGCTGTTAATCCTATCTGGCCTGGGCTTTTTGGGACGTATCCTGGCATGGGAGGGGGGGGGGGGCGAAATGAGGGCTGAAACTTACTACACCATACCCATGTGTCAAGCTCTACCAGAAAATGTAAAAAAGTCCAAGATGGCCGCTTCGATGACGTCACAGTGACGTCGTTTTCCAAAACGGCATTTTTTGGTCGATTTTTCGGTCAGATTTTTCGAAATTTTTTATTTATGCAATTTATCCGCAAGAACTGCATGGTAAATATTAATGTGATGTGAAATAAAATAGTTTCTGTCCACTTTTCATCTCGGGAAAGCAGAAATGTGAAAAAAATATAACGAAAAATCACTTTTCTGGTACCCCAGGTGCTCGCCATCTTGAATTTTCTCGTCATCTTCTGCTCGGGGTGTCATGCAAATAGGCTAAAAATGACCCCAAATAATAAACGATAAAGTCACGGAGTTTCAGTTCTCCATTTTTGTCGTTCCGGAGATAGCGCAGAAAGTTTGGTAGGGGGGGGCCATTTCGCCCCCCCCCCCCCAGGCCCTTTAATGCGAATGATGAACAATGTATTTAGAACTAGTCTGTGAAATTTGAGACAGATTGAAGCAACATTGGCTTTTCTACGAGCTAAAATAATGCTTATTTTGTAATTGATGTATACATTTTCAAGGGAAAAAAACAGATAGATGAAATCAGATTTGCATAGAAGAATTCCACGAAGGTCAACCATGATTGTTTACTTGCTTCTAACATAAACGAACAATTATATTCTGAAATATGGAGAAAATTGATTGGAATTTAACACTAACAGAACTAATAAAGGGAGATAAATGTTGCAGGTGTAACAATTAGCATTTTTTGGTTATGTGAAAACCGGGGAATCCATTTAAGCCATTTAAGATGGTGTAAGTCTAAGGCATGCTGTCTCATACCTTCACATTTTGTGTGCGTATGGTTTGTTTGTTATGGGGTGTGATGGAATTCATTTAAATTTTAAAACTATTGTGTCTATCTCTTTCAGGTTCTATGCATCTTTCGAGTTGAGATAAACAATGCAAGAACCAATCCGAGGATTCAGTCCCTGAGTGTCCATTTAACCTTATTAAGCCCGTTCCACCTGTTCGCCACAACAAAACAGACTATAGATTTACAAACTGTCACTGATATCTATAACCATGCTATCAAATTTGAAGGTAAATCTATAAAATGTGAAAGTTGTACAGAATGTTTAAGAGAAGTACAATGTGTATTCATTGTAGAGTCTCGAATAAAATCTGAAACTATGTCAAAACTTTATATGAAATTTCTGTCAAATATTTAATATCCTGAAACTTGTAACTGCACACAGCCAGAAAAAGGGTGATGGCCCATTACCTTTTTATGGTGATGATTCCTGTTCATCACCCTTTAAAGGTGATGAAAAAGGGTGATGGCCAATGTCGTCACCCTTTTAAGGCGATGGCCCAGGTCGTCACCCTTTTAGGGCGATAGCCATTACCCTTTTAGGGCGATGATCTGAACATTTGCACTCATTGCTGATCACACTTTTAGGGTGATAGCCGTCACCCTTTTAAGGTGATAGCCATTACTCTCTTAAGGTGACAGTCATTAACCTTTAAAGGTGACGGTGAAAAAAGGTTGATGGCTCTAACTCACACCTTTTTTGGGGTGATGCTGTCATCACCATTTTAGGGTGATAAGTATCACCATTTTTCTGTGCAAATTGGTCAACAATAATCTCCAATTGAGATTGATTTCCGTGTTTCGATAATAAAAACTTGAGCCTTAAGGCTTTGAAGGGTTCCGCATTATGTACACAAATGTTCAGTTGCTTTAAAATGATATGGTCTTCCAATGATAGAATTCACAAATAAAACTAGTTCTACGCATTATTTAACTTCCATATTTTGCAAGCCTTGACTGTTACTGCAACATTTTCATTCATTTTTATTGATTTTTCATTTCATTCTGATGTTGTGATGCCTCTTTAACGGATCGTATCATGTGACAGACATTGACCAGGCAAGGATTTCCCCCAAATTTTGGTGGAAGGAAGTTTTCAAATGCAAATATTCGCAATAAAATGGTTCAATAAAAAAACACATAGTATGAATCCACAGAAACATATTTTGTTTAAGCAGGGACCGTATAATAATTTATTATACGGACCCTGGTTTAATGCAAAATGTCAAATTAAAAAGATATTGCAGTGTTTTTCTTAAGAAATGAAGCTGCAGGGTCACTGACAAAAGTTATAGGGTCCAACAGAAATGGTGTTGGGGGGGGGGGTGGACCCCTCAAATGATGCAGTCTGAGAGCCACTGAGAATGGAACTGGCACCAGACGAAGCGTTACGGTGATGAATGATTTCTTGTCCTATTGTCTCAGCTAAACCTGCATGGCAGATCCAAAAAGTATGAACTTAGAAATGCCAGGGGAGGGGAAATTTTGCCCAATTAATTTCCAAGGTATCAAATTCTGCCAAATATTATTGATCGTATCATCTTGCCATATAGTTAATGTGGAAAAAACTTTTTGTCCAAACTGAATATTTTGAAATTAATGACAATAAGGACATCCTTGTTTCATGCCGATGGTCCTAAAATTCTATTGAAAAGTAATTTTGAGAATTTTTGTTGTCAAAAAGTGAGGTTTTATGTACCAGAAATTGACAAAGTTCACAAATTTCTTTAAATTGTTATTTTTATTCAAATATTGGTTGGTGTTGCATGATAATGAATCAAAAAGCCTGAATAATAACGTCAGATATTGAAACATGTTACGACAACTGAATGACAAAGTCACACATCAAACAGATTCACGGGGAGAATAATTGGACTAGGAGACCAAGGCCTAAATGGACATGTCACTGTGAACTTTGGTAGCGTTGTTGTTGTAAAATTGTACAGTACAGGGTTGTTAAATGCTATCTCACACACAGACAGAAATAATACAGAAACTGATAAGATCTCTGTTATATTAATGAACGACAATCACTGATCATAAGAAGGACAGATGACTTTAATACCACCTATTCTGCTGGAGTACTTCAAAATCTGTCAGTCGCTAGTCCGCCATCCTGACTGTGGACTTCTTTTTGTTATAGCTGTTCTCAGAGGACGCTGCTCGTGATTGGCTAATTGGCAATTGAGTATGTCAACCAATCAGCGTAAGACTCTCAATACACCCAATTTATACATACAGAAACAGAAAGCACCAATCTCACGTCCTGCTATTTTCGTATTGGCGGAACGAGCCTCTCAAATAGAATGCATAAATCTCCACCAGTGGGGAGTATGACGATCACGCAGTGAACCGGCTACGAAATAGTTCCTTTGATAATCGAGGGATCCGGTCGCATTTTGTTGTGAAATTCAGTTAATTTTAACCATAAGAAAATAATTATACAAAACTATTTTTTGTACACAGCCAGAAAAACGGTGTTGGCCCAACACCATTTTTTAGTGTTGAGGCCAGTTCAACACCAATAAGTGGTGTTGAGAAACGGTGTTGACATAATTCAACACCAAAATGTGGTGTTGAGGTCAGTTCAACACCAAAAAACGGTGTTGAGAAAATGGTGTTGACCCAATCCAACACTGAAAAATGGTGTCGAGACCAGCTCAACACCAAAAAACGGTGTTGAAAGAATGGTGTTGAAAATCTAACACTGAAAATTGGTGTTAGACCAGTTCAACACCAAAAAACAGTGTTAAGAAAAGGAGGTGTTTCGACATTAGTTTAACGCCAAAACGGTGATAACAGAATGGTGTTAAAATTCCAACATTGAAAAAAAACAAGGGTTATGTGAAACCCGGCAGGCTCGCCGTTTTGCTTTACGCCAATAAGAATGTTACCAACTACAAATTGATATTTGAATTTACTTCAATTTCAAATTTCAATTTAAGAAAAATGCAATTTGAATTGCCAGCCCTTATAAAAAATACCATGGTTTACAACAGATTGAACCATGGTAACCACGGTAATACCATGGTTGTCATCGTAATAACATGGTACATATGGTTTACATGGTACTACCATGGTAATACCATGGTACAGATGTACCATGGTTCAATGTACCATGGTTACTCTGTTCAACTATGGTAATACCATGGTACAGATGAACCATGGTTCAATATACCATGGTTAACCACTTTGAACAATAGTAATAGCATGGTACATAACAACCATGGTACAATATACCATAGTTAACCAAAATATTATTTCCCCGATTTGTTGGCGTAATGTTGTTAGTGACAAAAAAATACAATTGGAAGGATTTCAATTTACGACAAATAAATGAATGGATGCAAAGTTATATGCCTGTGAATAAAGTTGAATGGCTGACAGAATGGCTTAGAAACCGGTAAAGTTAAACAAATGATGTTTACCAAATGTACTGATTGTAATTTGTATAAGCATGCCAATAGCGCCACGTGGTGCGAGGCAGGAGAGAAATGTTGACCTCTGAACAGTTATATATTCGGTACTCTGATGAACGCTTGGCCTGGAACAAAAGACATTCTTATTTTCCTGGCTGGAATCAGTGAGGCTTATAACATGTTTAATTGTGATCCCTGCATTAATTATGGGGATTATAAACAAGGATAGAGTCTCCCCGTAGTTCCCGGAAATAGGAAGTTCAACTCCGCAAACTTTGACCCTGCAGAGCTACGGCGTTGGCCTTGCTTCGATGAGAAGACGTCTCACGAATAGACTGGCTGCCGACCGCATGACAAAATTGCGTTTTGAAAGACAAGATTTTTGTAGCTGTCAGGGAGAAAAGTGATGAAAATCTTACTAGCCACTGTGCTGATGAATAAAATATAGTTTTGAATATCCCTAAAATATGCATATATTCGGCAAAACTAGCTGCCTGGCGAATAGAAAAGGGAAATGTGCGGATAGCTGACAGTCAACATGTGCTTCAAAGCTTTATACGATTTTTCCTAAATTTGAAGCGAATACGGAATTCTCAACTTTAATACAGGAGTATTTTTATCAAAAGGATTTGTCAGTTCAGTAGTTCAAGTTGCCGAATAAATTCTTCGTCGGATTTCGACTTGTCAGACAACAACACGTACACTAGTCAGGCTGACATTACGTCGCCGGGATTCTCTATTTTATTTTGTGTTTATCTGCGGTGATCAGTCAGTCAGGCTATTCGCCTCTTTCTCATGTGTCGATCACATGACCTGCTGGGCGAGTTCCGGTCGTTTGACGTCGTAAGATTTGCATGGAGCCTGCTAGTTTTTCGTTGACAGCGTCTGTTCCTTATGAGTGAAAATTATACAAGTTGTCTTGCTCGAAAGCTAATGTACTTCTGAAATATTATCTACCAGAATCAAACTGCAAAACTACGTTTTAAAAATAATTCCCATTGACTTCAATGTTATTTTCGCGACCGTCAAATCTCCCGCAGGTTACGTCCCATAATAAGATAAGATAATTCTTTATTGTACAAGCGTCAATGACTGACAGAGTACAAAATTCACATAACTATAACAACAGGTCAATTAATTCCAAACTTACAGGACATATCATATATATCATATTCCCATATGCCGTCGGCTGGAACTCACCCAAAATGTACCACGTGACTGCACTTGTGCATCTCCCGAATTGTTGCTATACTTCGTTGATTTCCGTTTTTTTTCCGAATGGCTGATCGATTCCGTCAAGTGTGAGATCGAAAACGAGGCTTCTCATACAACAATCATGGCGGAAGGTCTGCGAACTGTAATGGGACTATACAAGTTACTCCATGCAGTTCTCTGTCGAACGACAGAATGGGGATTATTGTTCGCGGAGTGAGATTCTAGCATTAATTTAGGGCTCCTAAGTCGGCAAATTGTTGACACTCGTTGCTCGAGTCTCCCATTGAGCAGCACGGCGTCGAGTCAAAGTTTGAAGGGTCCGAGATTAACAACAACAAGAACAACAGAGACGTCTCAAAGCCCCCATGAAGTCATTCAACAATGAAGTCGTGGCTTGCTTCGTTCTTTTCACCTTGTAATTATCCATTTTAAAAAGCTGAAAAGTCCAACCGCCTCCAAAAAAGACACTGGTTCGACATCAAGTATCTCGATAACCGTCCACGAATAAGTTGACTGAACTATGCCACCATGGCAGGCAAGCTAGCTGTCTACGAATTTTTCAACGAGGATAATGCTCTGGAAATAGCCGACACTTCTCGCATTATCAGTAGATCGCGGGATGAGCTCAACAATGATTCCCGGGACTTCGAATCCATATGCGAGTTGAAATGGCCACAGCGCAATACAATAGTTGTTCCAGCCAAAGTTTTGAGATTCAGTGGTAAGTACTGTAATAAATAAAATTATGTAATTCCGAGTGTTATTTATGTTCAATGTATCACTTGATATCTCATTTTTGTTTACCATATATTTGTTGTTGTTCTTTATCATATATTTGTAGAATGGCCACCTTGCTTTAATGCTGAGCAACAGGAAAACGTAATGGAGGGGGGGGGGGGGACTGGCCCCTCCACTTTTTGGGGCCGCAGTGTTATAAGTCCTATCTTAGATAGCTCCGGTTCGACATTTAACATGGCTGGTATAGAATTCAGTCCCCCTTCCCCTTTCCAAATGTGCTCCATGAATCCTGTAAACAATTCGATTCATAGCATGAATAAGAGGGGGATAACATTAAGCATGTTGTTAACATTAAGTTATGTGATATTTCACTATTTCAGACAAGCGTCCCGAGCTGAAGTCCATACTGGACAGACTTCTGGATGGAGAGAATATATCCGACATTAGGAAATCCCTTGGTAGGCTGGGAAGAGAACAGAGAGGCAAACGAACGATATCCACAAGACAATCCTCCAGTTCCAAAGATGCGGTAATTCTATAACAAGTGAAAAATCAGCTCAAATCAAGTTAAAGGGAACATAAACTCGTAAAACACCGCGGGAATTATACAAGAGTCCCGATAGATTTAAAAAATACAGCATCTACTAGTTTCCCTTTAATTATCGATATTCATTGGAGTGTATAATATATATATATATTACTCTATTTGGTGAATAAACATCAAGCAATCAATCAATGTTTAGTTGAATAATAGCAATCTATCTGCAGAACTCAACAGCTGGGCTAATTTCCGCCAATACGGAAATAGACGAATGCGAGATTGGTTCCGCCGAAAATTAATTGTGCGCATGATAAGATAAGATTCTTTATTGTTCTGAGCATCCCATTTGGAACAGAGTACAAAACACAAAAAGTAGAACAAATAAGAAAGTAAATAAACATGTGCAACGTTTCCGTTTCCGCTCCCATAAAGCCAGAGGTCAGTTTTCGAAGCTATAAGCCGTTTCAAAAGCATGATCTCATTCTGGCTGAGAAATGTACCAGTTTATCGCATATTTTCATGGAATGTTTATGAAGGAAAAGACAAATAAATACCACTATAATTTTGTCAGTATCTGTTAGTTTGGCATTTATTTATTTATTTTTTCTTCTCATACTCGAGTTGTCAGGTAAATGACCCGGGAACACAAAAACGACTAATGCATGCTGATTTTTTTTCTGCCACAATGATGCGTTTACATCCGCCAAATAATACATTCGTATATATGGGTATAGCAATGGCAAATGAATAAATTTACTACCCAATCACATGCTCTAAAATTTGAAAAGTTTACTTAACCTGAAAGTAGTTATGTGAAATTGACCTTAGGTAACCTATAGTATAGTGTGTTCCCACATTTCTGAACTGCATAACGGTTATGCAAATAAGTTACGCAGATACGTTATGCCAAATGAGTTTTGTTGTGGCTAGGCATTGGTTTCATTAAAAAAAACTCGCTGTTGCTATCTTCGCCGACATTTTGATTTTATATGTAATGATAATCTCGTTCCTATAGCCGGCCCTAATCTAGCCCCTCTCAGCGGCTTCCGATGCCCTTGACGATCATTACCCGGTGACCAATTTTTGTCATTACCACGTGTTGCGTAACGAGTCCAATTTTGACGAGACTTCTATCATTGGAATTGTGACCTCTATTCCTGAAATATTATCTCAAATTAAATTCCCATACACACGTTTTAATCTTAAGACAGTAGAGCGTAAAGTTTCTCTGCCAATTCACTTTCGTTTTCGGCTCTCGGCATCACGCAGGTTCGGGGCCGCACACTTATGGTATTGCGTCTTGGTTAGGGTCCCATAACCAGGACACACAGTGCAGTCAGGAAAGCGGAAGTTGAGAGATTTTATCCTGTTCATATAAGCCCACAGAGCGCTATATTACACCTGGGCTGTATATACTATCTACGTATCCGAGAGTGTATCAAAACGCACATGGGTTTCGCGTTCAATTATCTCCCCCAGACCGGGGCACTTGTATGTGAAGTTAACATCGAAACTCTGGTCAGTACCGCCCACGCTTCGATCGGAAATCATTTTCAGGTTACAACAGGAATTTATTAAAATTATGTCATTGTGACACCGAGTTTGGGCCATAATTTAGGCGAACGAATAATCGGTTATGCTTCTTTCGTTTGGCGTAACCGCCAGGCGAACTGAACGATCGTTTTCCCCCAAATTTTAAGGCCGGCAATCATATAGTACCACAGCGACCCTCACCGTACATTGCCATACTCCTCAACCTGGCTATTTTAACTTTATATCAAAATATCTACTATTTCACAAGATAAACGCATGAATAGTTCAGACAATGATTCCATTCACATAAAAACACTATTTCATATATTTGATGAGGGCAAACGTAACGCCGAAGTTGCTTTTCAAAGGATGAAAACGAACTATTTCTTGGCGCTCAGGAACACAAATTGTGACAAAGTTATAGACGCATACCATCATCGGGGGCCTCATTTATAACCTCAGAGCTTTCAGCACATAGACTATAATGGCTTTTGCTAACCGCAGAACCCAATTAAGAACGGATACTAAGAAAATAAATAGTTATGCCTGGCAGTGTTGCATCGCTTGCAATATATTTCTATTTTCCTCAATGTTGATTTAGCGTTAGATTTATGAATTAAGAGAGTAATATTTCATCTTCGTATTTGATAGTTTCAGTTATGTGTCAGTCTATTCCCTCCCTCCATCCAATAATTCCTCTCTTCCTCCATTCATACACGGGTCTGATGACTTGATATAGCGAATAACCTAACAGTAGACCTCTTATATGTTGAAATGTCCAATCCTGACCCATTCACGCATTGTTTGGGCGTCTCGCACAGGTCTTGGAGCGAGAGCATCCGGCTCGCTTTTAACGGTTGGTTGTCATGCTTGGACGCTGACTTCCTGACGCTGTCTATCGAGCCCTGCTTTAGCCCGCTCTACAACGTGTTGAGTTTGAGACATGGATGTAATTTTAAGCCCATCCAGACGTGGATTAACGATATCCTGGGGTGAATGTTGATCTACCTTCCTCTCTGGAGCTTCTTTCCTCGCCAAAGCCAAAGCCTGATTTGACGGACGGTCATCACATTTAACCCTACCTGCCCTCATCTTGACGTCATCAAAGCGGCCATCTTGGATTTTTTTCTACATTTTCTGGTAGATCTTGACCCAAGTAAGTTTCAGCCCCCTAGCTCAAGGGGTAAGAAAAATAATTAGCTTGGGGGGGAGCATTTCGCCCCCCCTCCCCAGGCCTGGATACGTCCCAAAAATCACAGACCATATAAGGTTAATAGCCTTTGCCTCAAATCTGATTGGGTTTCTGATAAAAATGTTCATAGTTTCATAAATCTGCTGAAGTGGGGTGGATTTATTTTACTCATAAATCCACCACTACGGTGTTCACTACGGTATTCACTACTAGCGAACAGAGACCGCGAGTAGAAAACCAGGACAATTTTCCATATCCACATGATCACAGGTTACGGAAATGTTATCGTTTGATAGAGGAGTGGTGATTTTCACTTCATTAAAGTTCTTTATTTCACCCGTTATCGATTTCCCATCGGAAAAGATCCCTTGATGTCGGTATGTATTTTTAAAGAGGCATAACTTTCTACACTGGTCGAAACCATTGTAAATGATGTAATACTGGACAACCCCAGTGTACTAATATTGAACATATTGTATTGAAATTGTAGTTCAATATATTGAAAATCAAGCAATCATAAGCCTCAAATTTCAATGTATTGAAATTCAATCGCAATTTGTTAAAAGTCGATCAATGGAGAGCGTGTAGATATCATTACATTGGCTCTGTTACATAGCCATGTGTACGTGTTATGAAATAGACATTAGCGCCGGGAGAGTTTTTACCTGTATATGGCGAGATTCTGCTGGTGGACGTTTCGTCTCCCAGGCCAGCCCCCTGTACAGACCTTTTGGGCTGTGATATATGTTGGCATTGTGGGAAGTTGATGCTGTGTCGACATCGGGCCTTACAGACTAGACTTTTGTGTTAAATGCCGTCATTTTCATCTGACGACGATACAGCTTACCAATCCCCAGTGTACGAGTTGTCACAGCGACACAGCTCACCAGTTACCAATATACGAGTTGTCAGAACATTTCCATCATAGCTTATGTCGGTGCTAGGGGCCGTATGGTCATGTCATCGAAGTTGCCACATGAACAGGTATAATAAAAGCGTACCTGAGATACAACACATATCACGAATCGTTAGATTCTTGGTATGTGCTTTAAAATAGGTTAACCAGAAGATTATACTGTGAAGTCATGTGGCTCTGTCAGTGTGTCGGCACCTCTTCCCACTTCCCTTATATGCGTTGTAATTTAGTATTTGGGTAACCTGTCGGAGCCCGGATGTAGAGAGATTGGGAGTCGGACGTGTTTTTCACTTCGCTCCGAGAAATTTGTCTAATTCTGCGGATTTCAGCTGATCTTAGCTCTGATTTTTGTGTAATATATTTTGTAAATACTTTTGGCAAATACCTGTGGTGAAAGTTTAGAATTATTTCTCAGTTTTTTGCTGTTCAGGGCGTTTTTCTGACTTAGTCAGTTTGGCCTGGTTTGGGAAGGCAGAGATCTGCCATTACTACCGTCTCGGTCTTTGTGACCGAGAGGGTCGGTGGGTTTTTTTTGTCTCTCTCTTCTCTGTTTGTTCGCTGTCTGTAAATATTTCGTATTTTGTTGGTGTATATATATATATCCTTGTTGACTTGATCTAGTCTGAAGTTGGTTCGTTTTTCGTTCGGTTTGACGTAGGTCGATTTGCACATAATATTTGTGTAAATCGAGGTAGGTTCAATACATGTAACATACCGAAGTTATGTAGTTGTGCGTTGTAAGCTTAGCCCTGAGTGTACAGCTGTGCGCTGGCCTTTGTTCTCTGTTCTTTTGTTCCTCGTTGTAACCAGGCAACTCGCTGGGTTTAGGACTAGGCTTTTGTTCTGCCTGGCCCTGAAGTTTCAGTGTATTGTTGTAAAGGTGACAGTGTACGTCTTTGGAGTGAGGCTCCATCGGGGAGTATTCAGTGTTTACTCTGTGGGGAGGCTCACTGTTGGGGTTTGTGCGTGTCACTATTTGTAGTTTGTAGTTATATTCATAGTCCCTAGTGGGACTTTGAATTTTTTTTTTTTTTTTCACTATGGCCTTTAGAAAGTATGATAGGTCACTGAGCCTACAACTTCAAGATCTAGAGAAAGCTAATGCGATTGATATATATCACGCATTAAAAGGCACTGTTGAATCAGGACCGAAAATCCTTAAAGGTCTAGTACAGGTATCAAATACCGTGTGGAACATCACACTAGCAAATGAAACTACCAAAACCCGCCTAGTGCTGGAAGGTATTCGTGTTGGAGATCAACGTGGCCATTTTGAGGAAATAGATCCAGGGAAATTGCTGGTAAAGATGAAAGGACCATGCGATTTCCCAGATTCTGCGATCAAAAGTGCTTTTGAGTTTTATGGGGATGTTCTCTCTGTACAAAAGGGGTTCTATTCGTTTGATAGAGATTTTGAGACGGGAGTTCGAAGAATTTGGATGACGAAATTCAAACGTGCTCTTCCTTCTTCTATTTTTATTGGAGGTATGAGACTTCCTGTATGGTATAACGGTCAAGTAAAAACATGTTATACTTGTGGTTTAAAAGATCACATGAACTGGAGGTGTCCTTTGAAAAATAAATGCCTGATTTGTCATCAGGAAGGACAACTTAAAAAAACCTGTCCAAAAGCCAAACAGGTTTCTGGAGATACCGTATCTAACGGCAGAAAGGGTGATTCCTCTGGTACTCGCCCTATTCCGCCCACAGAAGTCCGAGGAAGACTTTCCGCCGAGGCTGTCCAGCAGAAACAACAGCACTATATAGATTTATGGAAGACTGTAGGCCGTGATGGCAAGCCCACCGAACGTCATCAGAAGATAGTCTCCGCCTGGAACAAAGAGAAATTCTCAAACCACTACGAGTGTCTCGATGACGCGATGGATGAAGGTTGTAATTCGGAAGATGAAGATGACAGTGATAGTGAGGTTTGCGATGAAGTAGAAGGCAAGTCAGGTGATCAGAAGTCAGGTGATCAGAAGTCGATTTCTGATCAGACTGAAAGTGTTGACGTAGTATTAACTCCGGAAGTTGAATTGAAGGGTGACAACTTACCGGATACTGGTAGTGTTTCGGGTCAGGATGCACTTGTGCAGTCTGTAGATTCCTTCACTAATCCTATTCACTCCGGTGTAGATGTAAACTTTACACCAAACGAGGAAGTACTGAAGGAGTTCACAGAAAAAGAAAGTAGTGAAGAGTCTTGTAGTAATAAAGCTACCTCGAATCGGAAAAAGAAGAATAAGGAGAATACCATAGATATCGAATCCGGCAAAGAGCCTAAAATAGTCGATGCTACTCCCACTCCTACCAACGATACCCCCATGCTTTCTGATGAGGAGTATCAGGAGTGTAGTGATCGTCCGTTAAAAGGCGAGACTTCCTTGAACCAAAGGTCGAAGGACTTGTTGGGACAAGAGAGAGAGAAAGAAGTTTATCAGAAGGAAAATAAAAAAGACAAGAGAGAACAAATGAGAAATAAATAAGAAAGGTCAAAAAGGATTACCCAAAATAAAACGTACATAATGGCTAAGCTAACCTTATATATCTTGGCTTGGGCAGTTTTGTGTTTTATTTCTATATACAGACTAAAGATGGCTCAGCCACCAACTATCGTTCAGTGGAATTGCAGAGGTGTTTGGCCAAATTTAAATGAACTCCAATTATTAACTCAAGATTATGAACCATCAGCTTTTTGTCTCAACGAGACCTTTCTGAAGAAAGCAGATAAAGATAAATTTAAATTTCGCCAATACACACCTTATCATTCCTACGCTTTAGAGAAAAATGGAAAAGCTACAGGCGGTTCTTCAATATTGGTTAAAATGGGTGTTTACACAGTCCTGTTGATTTAGTGACAGATTTACAAGCTGTAGCAGTTCGTATTACCTTGAATTCTGTTTTCACATTATGCACGGTGTACATACCTTCTTCTGGTAATCTCCGGCTCAATGAACTTCAAGATCTTTACGATCAGCTCCCGAAACCTTGTTTAATGATGTGTGATTTTAACGGTCGTAATATCCTCTGGGATAATGAAGACAATTGTAAAGGTAAAATTCTTGAAAATTTTATATCAAATAATTCTTTGTGTATTTTTAATGATGGTTCTTATACACATTTGTCCTCGGCCCATGGAACCTATTCAGCATTGGATATCTCACTTTGCGACCTTCCTATTCTTGAAGAATTTTCTTGGTCTGTTCATGATGACCTTTGTGGAAGTGATCACTTTCCCACTGTCCTAAAAGCTGTTCATTCAGCTGATGACCCTCATTTCACAAGGTTTAATTTCAAGAAAGCAAACTGGCCCGAGTTTGAAAAGCTTTGTTCACAAAAACTACAATCAGTCTCCTTCGCTGATGCCTCAGATCCTATACAGCTATTCTCAGATATGTTGATAGAAATTGCCAACCAAACCATTCCCACATCTTCAGGAGTTGCACATATTAAGAAACCTTGGTTTAATGATGACTGTAAAGAAGCAAGAAAATGTAGGAAGAAGGCTGAACGATATTTCCGCAGACATCCTAATCCTGAAAATTTGAAAGATCTCAGAGTTACAAGAGCTAAAGCTCGTAGAACCATGAAACAGAATAAACGTGATTCTTGGAGAAATTATATTTCTAAGATAAATACTCATACTCCAATAACAAAAGTTTGGAATATGATCCAAAGAATAAAAGGTAAAAGCTCCAAGTCCAGCGTTCATCATCTCAATGATGGAAATCAGGTGATTACTGACAAAGTAGAAATTGCAAATAAATTAGGAGAAACAATTGCCAAAAACTCTTCATCAGAAAATTATGTACCTAAATTTCAAAGTTTCCAAAAAAAGAGAAGAGAAAAATGAAATTAAATTCACTTCCGGTAATCACGAAGGCTATAACGCTTCGTTTACAATTGAAGAACTCCATGCTTCTCTCACGAAAGCTCATGATTCTGTTGCAGGCCCTGATAATATTCATTATCAGCTTTTGAAACATCTACCGGAATCATCTCTAGAAATCCTATTACGCATATTCAATAGACTTTGGTATAGAGAAGAATTTCCTCCGTCCTGGCACAATGCCATAGTTATACCAGTACCAAAGCCTGGTCGTGACCATACAGACTCTGGTAATTATCGTCCGATTTCACTGACTAGTTGTGTCTGCAAAACAATGGAACGCATGATAAATGATCGCCTTGTTTGGTACCTGGAAACTGAAAAGAAACTTAGTGATATTCAAGCTGGTTTCCGAAAAAATAGAAGTACCATTGATCATTTAGTCAGATTAGATTCGTATGTTAAGAATGCTTTCGCGCTTTGCCAGAGCAAAAGTTTAGTCAATTTTAGTACAACGAACGCCAAATTGATGTCTAAAGTGAAGTCAAAAGGTGCAGGTCGCGGAAAAACTACGCCAGTGTCAAATTATTTTCTGAGAAATCAAAAAGAAGCCGGGGAGACCAACGACGTACAGCAAGGACAAAGAGAAAACATGGCGGACAAGGTGGCCGAAACTAATGCTGGGGCGGTAAATATGGAGGCAATAGAAAAACTCTTTCAAGGACTTGAAAGTCGACTAACAAACCAAATTCGAGATATCAAATCAGAGGTTTTCTGTATGAAAGAAAAAATAAACGATATCGGCACCTCTCTGAAAGACCACGACAAAGCTCTCGAATCTCAAAGTAGGGACATTGACGACATAAAAAAAACCCTTATTCCGAACACTAAAGGCGAACTTTTGGCTCAAATTACGGCTCTAAAAGAAAAGCTTCTACTAAAAGATATTCATGACCGTAAGCGGAATTTGTTGATATATGGCGTGCCCGTGTCGGGAACGTCTGAAAATACCTCCAAGGTGGTTCGAAAATTTCTTGTCGACGATTTGGGCCTCCCTGTTGAAACCGTGCAAACTATGGCCTTTGTTTCATGCCACAGATTACCACAACGCCTACCTCGCAACGTATCGGGCTTACCTGACCAACGGAATGATGAAGCACGACATCCAACCATTATTATTACCCTTCTCACTGATTACGACAAGGACTTGATCATGTCATTGACGCACAACTTGAGAAATAAAGGGAAATCTGTACGCACGGACCTTCCACCCGAGATGAGAGTGGATCGTGGAAAGCTGGCAAGCAAGGGACGCGAGCTACGAGAAACGACAAATTGTCAGACACGTATTCGTGTCTATCGTACAGAGATTCTTCTAGAGATGCGTTCAAGCTCAACAGATAAGTGGATCAAACATTCCTCGAACAAGGACGGTATGTAAGCTATTTTGCCTATACATAGCTCACAAACTTTGCAAAACTGACCCTGAACTAATGTGAGTATGGACCTACATATATATATCCAGTCTATATCAACAAACTGACTTCGAAAAATTATTACGTGGAGACGTTTAGTTTATTAAAATCGATCACTGATTAGAAATGAATAATTTTTCGAGTGTGCGTATATATGACCGCGTATGAACTGAGTATGCCGTCCTGATAGTTTTACGGATCGTGATCGTCTTCTCAAAACTGTAAAAATTGACCCTGAACTGATTTGAGTATGGACCTGATATATAGCCAGTATATAACAACAGATTGGTTTTGAAAAACTGCGACGTAGACGTTTAGTTCATTAATATCGATCACTGATTAGAAATGAATCAAAATTTCGAGTGTATATATATATATATATAACTGTATAAATTGAGTATGCGGTTCTGACAGTGTCACAGACCTTGATCTTTTTCTCAAAACTGCGTACATGTACATGTTCAATAATGAACCAGATTTACCAAGGTTATTAGGAAGCGTTTTTGTGAAGAACACTGCTTTCAGTTTGACGTTTCAAGTTGACCTTATCTTACCGGGTCTTATCTATACAAGTGAAATCTCGACGTGACAACATATTGACCTATATATTCGTGTAGATGAAATCTGAACAGCGAAGATCTTCACTGTCGCCCCATTTATATGCAAAGAAATGTGTGCTTACGAATACGAAATTGAGGCAATATTGTTACTGAACCCTGTTCATGTGCTCCGTTTAACGTAATCTTCTGTTATGTATGTTGCTCGTTTTACTGGCGTTCTGACTATTCACTTTGATGTTGGTAATAATGGTAAGTTCGTGTGACATAAAGTACAGGACGGACCATGGAAGTGACGTCCACTAATTTGAATGAACTTGACCATGCACAAGTGGACCAAACCTGTTTCCCTGTTATTATTCTTGTTATATACGCTGTAGTTATCACGGTGTATTTCCTTGCATGGACGACAGATTTACCGCGAGTTTAATACGATGTATATTTAAATAAGGTAATTGTGATGGCACGCCGCAGTGTCTCGAGTTAAATGCTAAAATACCTTGTGCAGCGGCTGCGCTAATGAATGCTGGTGGACTGTCATAAAGCAGCTACTATACTATTGCTATGTTAAAGATGTCCAATTTCTGAGTGTGATGTTTGCCGACAGTTGACAGGAAGCGCGCACGAATTGGTTTCAACCTGCATTTGGCACTCTGCGATGCAATTTCAAGGTATGGGGTTTTGATGTTTAGAATACGTAATAGTCATCGCCTGAGACAGAGGGGTTCATGCGGAATGGACACTCACACCGGTCCGATTTGAATGCCGAGGTCGCGAAGCGACCGAGGTATTTGGGTCGGACTGGTGTGGGTGTTCATTCTGCATGTGCCCCGATGTCGAAGGCGATAAATTACATAATAGTCGTCTGCGTTCCCCGTCAGCTGTCTCTGGCAGAGCGTGAACACATTCACAGTTCGGTTTCAACATGGTCATGTCAATACACGGTCGTAACCTATGTATTTTATGGTTACGTATTTTTGTTGCCGGTACTTTATTCATTTCTAAAGATACACAGTTTACAAAAGGCAACTATAGTATTAGTTCATCACTCGAAAATAACATTTACTGGGATATTTTATTTCTACAGTTTAAATTGGTAGTATTGTTGTACATACGTATATGCTATGTTGTGGTACGGTTGAACTTAGGTATAAAAATGATATGGCTAGTTGTGAACCTATGGGATAATGGCTGATATATCTATATTTTCAATGAACTGTCGTGGCTTGTCAGATATAAAAAAGAGACGAGACGTCCTACACTTTATAAGGCAAAAAAACTTTAACATATATTGTTTACAGGATATACATATAGGTAAAGCGACTGAAAATTTGATGATAAAC
Source organism: Hanleya hanleyi (assembly GCA_036873755.1). Classification (NCBI taxonomy): domain Eukaryota; kingdom Metazoa; phylum Mollusca; class Polyplacophora; order Lepidopleurida; family Hanleyidae; genus Hanleya; species Hanleya hanleyi. The sequence goes on from JAVTVY010032612.1 coordinate 139,606, forward strand.
GAATGGGGCCAAGACGCCTATATAGCTCCGTTCACCTCGAACGCACGAGGAGTGGCCATTCTCTTTAACAGTAACTTTCAATACTCTGTTCTGAGCTGCAAGAAAGATACGTACGGCAACTATATTATTATTAAATTATCCTTGTCGAATGATCGAATATTAACTATTGTCAACCTTTACGGACCAAATGATGATAACCCGAACTTCTATTCTCAATTACTAGATCAATTAGATGACACTGAGACATCTGACATTGTATTATGTGGCGATTGGAACATGGTGTTATCCCCTTCTCTTGACCAAGATAATTATCTTCATATCAATAACCCAAAAGCTAGGGATACCGTTATAAATTTTATTGAAAATAGTGATATACATGATGTTTGGAGAATACAACATCCAACTGAAAAGAAATATACTTGGCGACGTAGGAACCCCAGGAAGCAAGCTAGACTGGACTTTTTCTTGGTATCCACAAGCGTTTTTAATAAAATAGTTGATTCTAAAATAATCCAGGGCTACAGAAGTGATCATTCAGCTATACTAATAAAGTATAATATTTCAGACAAAAAAAGAGGACCTGGCTACTGGAAAATGAATAATTCTCTCCTTACTGAAAAGGAATATTTAACCATAATCAAGAAAACAATATTAGACAATATAAGTTTCTACTCTGAAGAAAATCTTTCTGTGGAGACCTTACAGGGCATTCCTTTCGACCAAATTAAGTTAAAGATACCTGATCAGCTCTTTCTAGAAGTTTTGTTAATGGATATAAGGGGTAAAACAATCTCTCACTCTTCTTGGAAAAAGAAACAAAATGTTGAAAATGAAAAACAGTTAGAAAGAGATATAGAAAAACTGGAACAAAAAATTGGGGAAAATTTTACTCAAGTGAATGAGGAACAATTGGATAAATTAACAGAATTAAAACAAGCTTTAGAAAAGTTAAGAGGTGAAAAAATGAATGGGGTAATGATTAGATCTAGAGCAAGGTGGTACGACTTGGGTGAAAAGCCTACCAGATATTTCTGTGGATTAGAAAAAGAAATTTTCAATGTAAAATTATAGACAAGTTAATAACTGAGTCTGGAGAATTCACAGAAAAAACAAAATTATTGAAGAACAGAAAAATTTTTATGAATCACTATACGCACAAAAAGAAATTGACAAAGAGTCCTGGACTCAAGTTTTCCGTGAAGATACTAATTTTAATAAACTAAGCGATAAAGAAGCCGCGAATTTGGAAGGACAAATTACCTTAGCCGAATTGTCTGAAGCTGTACGGAATATGAAAAATAATAAAAGCCCTGGCCAGGATGGGTTTTCCGTAGAATTTTTCAAGGTATTTTGGAAAGATATAGGGCCTTTGGTTTTACGATCCATAAATGAAGCTTACCAAACTGGGCAACTGTCAATAAGTCAGAGAAGGGGAATAATAACCTGTCTACCAAAGCCCAATAAGGATCGTCATTTCATGAAAAATTGGAGGCCAATTACTCTTCTTAATGTAATATACAAGATGGCCTCAACATGTATAGCAAACCGCATGAAGACGATTTTAAATGAACTTATAGACGAAGATCAAACGAGTTTTATGAAAGGACGATACATCGGAGAAAATACTCGTCTACTGTATGATGTTTTGTTCGAATGTAGAGAAAATGACATACCTGGTATGGTCCTACTCGTTGATTTCGAGAAAGCTTTTGACTCAATCTCAATAGATTTTTTGAAACGAACTTTAGATTTTTTTGGCTTCGGTGACTCAATCAAACGCTGGATCGGTATATTTTATTGTGAAATGACTGCTTGTGTCATACAGAATGGCCACTTCTCCGGTAGGTTCGCAGTGGAACGGGGATGTCGACAGGGGGATCCCATCGCCCCGTATCTGTTTGTTCTATGTGCAGAGGTTTTGGGTAAACTTGTTAGGGATAACCAGGAAATTAAAGGTATAAATATAGATGGGAGGTATGTAAAAATAAGCCAATATGCTGACGACACAACATTTTTCCTTAACGGAAGTGACTTATCCTTAAGGGCTGTATTAAATACCCTACATTTGTTCTTTCGAGCATCTGGTCTGCGGATAAATATAGAAAAATCGCACGCGATATGGATAGGCAGCCAGACTGGTTCTACAGTACGGCTTTGTCCTGATTTTCAATTGAATTGGAACCCGAGGTCCTTTATATCTTTAGGTGTAACTTTTACAGCAAATCTTTCGGAAATGAATGAGCTAAATTTTCGTACAAAAATTGATGACCTAAAAAAACGTTAGACAGGTGGAACAGAAGAGGCTTATCAACTTTGGGGAAAATAACAGTTATAAAAACGATTGCCATTTCAAAAATAACGCATCTATTTATTTCCTTACCAAATCCACATAAAAATTTGATAAAAGAGCTTCACAGCATTATTTATAGTTTTTTTGTGGAATAAAGGCCCCGATAAAATTAAAAGAAAATTGATTGTGAAAGACTACAAAGATGGCGGATTAAGAATGTTAGATATTGAATCATTTATAAAATCTCTGAAAATTACCTGGCTGAGAAGATACCTTTACTCTGAGACCTGGTCTTCTTTTTTGAAACCAGTTCTGGGAGATTCAGAAATATTTTCTCTGGGTGCCTTAAGAATAGATAGTATTATTGAAATCACACAGAACTCCTTCTGGAAAGATGTTCTTGCAGCATGGAAATCATT